>CALSBZ010046601.1:2186273-2218454 GCA_943591055.1 Gobionotothen gibberifrons
TGTGTGTGTGTGTGTGTGTGTGTGTGTGTGTGTGTGTGTGTGTGGCGCTCCTGGCACTGCTCCAGGCCCATTGGAGGCTTAGCTCTCACCAGGATGTCCCCACAGGCCCCACTCTTGGTAGGGTGCCTGGTCTTAGCCCTGCATGTGTCTTGGCTGAGTGCTGTCAGATTATACCCCACACTTGGTTGGCTGCCTGGAGCTGGAGCTATCCTCCCTTCACCCTGAACCTCACCCGCCCATCCCCCACCCTCCTACGGGCCCCGTCTTCATGACCGACTAGGCCAGAGATCGCCCGAAAAAAATTCCGCCAGCACAACCTCGAAAACACACCGACTCCTGCTTTTATTTCCCGCACCTCCTGTGTCTAACACTAACTGGTTTAGGCATGCACTCATCATGATCGCTACATTTCGGATCTGCACCGACATCCACAAGTATCTTGAAAAATCCACCTACAAACACTTAAATACTCTACAAAACATCATCTCTGTTATGCATCTTGTTGTGGGCAAACCACTTTTTTTGGTGCAAATACTTCCAGACATTGTAACATGGTTGAATAAGAATACAGTACATTGAAAAGGAAAAAAACATTTTGGTAGGTGTGAAGCTAAAAGATCCAAACCTTCTGTTTCCAGCTTCTTAAAATGTAAGAAAAAGGCAGCTTTCTTTGCTTAATACGGTCCTATATCGAATATCTTTAGTTTGTAGTACGCAAATCTGAAATCATCGATTATTTTCCTACTACATAAGGTAATCGTTTTTACTATAAAAACCTTGGTCTCCGGGAAACTTTGATTGGCATTTTCTTTATCATCTTCTGACAATGTATAGACTAAAGTGTTACTTTCAGATCTATAAATAGTAAAACATAACGTCTGCTGATTAACTGCCAACAAAAACAATCAAGAAATCCCAGAGACAGCGGAGGAAGACACGCAAATGTATCTCAAACAGACGAACCTTTGACTAAAAAAACCTTTTGCTCAACTCTCCCTATTGGTATTCCTCTCTCCACTCACACTCACACAACTAAACTAAACAGATTCACAGCCACTCTTTGGAAGGAGGCGCAAATGTAATTTGTCTTCAATTAAAGTAAATTCAATACAATTACTCCTAATATGAACATTTATCTGAAGAAGTAAGAACTGTATACTTCTTTCCTTGTGGGTTAAGGGGTGAACCCAGGCACTAACAGTAGTTCAGGAAGCATGTAGAGTGTAATTTATATATCAGTGTATTTTGGCAACCTGACATACTCCCAACTCAACATCGCTACGAGGCGAGAAGAGATCGTCACATCACGCCTGTCTACTCCTCACCCTGAAACAGCTTGTTACTAGACTCCGCTGCCACCGTGACATCTTCGTCCTGCTGCTGAATATCAAATAGGCCAACTTGAAATTGAGCGTTCCTGAGACAGAAAATGAAGACAAGATATCGGACTTGCTCATTTCCAGGCAGACCTGGAGGTCAGAGGCTGGCTGAAAAACTGTGAGTGGGGAAAAGTGAGTGAGACTCCATCCCATTTAGTGAGGAGCTACAGCAGGGACAGGCACCAGCTTCCCAAATGTAAGGATTTTCTGCTTTTTCATATCATTAATCCAAGAAAACTGAGTCTTTTTTAATGTTGGACTGGTGCCTCAAATTACTATTTATTGGCATCAAGCTGAAAATATATGATTTTCCAAGGATCTTTTGTTTAATATGTCCTTCTTTATAATAAAACAAAAATGTGTCTAATAATAAAGAATCTAATAAATAAAAATCCTGACGCTAATTCACCACTCCAGTGAAAAGAGTACGAAGATACTATACTGCTCTCCTATCAATTTAAATTGCATTATGAACATCAGGGGATTTATCCATGAAGTTAACTATATGTTCAAAACATGTGAGTTTAAGTGGATGTCTTCAAATTTGAGTCATTATTCTATACAATGAAAAAAAAAAGTGGTGAGTACAAGGAGATCTTTAAGTTGCTTATTTTGTCCAAAAAAGGGCTGTTACAAAGATATGAATCAACTAATACACTAATTGACTCGCCTCATAGTTTCGGTGAACATTTGAAAGAACATACTTCAGCTGGACACACTGAATAATTCAAACTAATTGCTGCTACAAAAAAAACACTTTTTCTGGATACATTAAAGATATTTAAATCTGTCAATATTCAAAAGAACCCTGATCAAAATGTAGTTCCTGGCTTCAAAACATGGAGGGGTCTTATGATAAAACCACAGAGAGAAAATGTTGACGTTTTTTTGCTTGGCCTTCAACGTTCCCAAGCTCTGAGGGACCAATTAAGCGAGACTTAAAATGCGTCATGAACGATTCAAACCGAAGCAGAACCACATGTCAAACATTCGGCTTTGGAGTGAGGTTGGGTGTGAATGGCAGCCACGAGGTATGTTATTTTGGGGTGGGTTGGTGACAGGAACATGCCTCCTCGTAGTCCCGCATTAAGCGAAGGTGGGATTTTGGGCTCAGTTCACCAATTTTCTTTTTTCGTGGCTCGGGAACCTAAGTTACCAAAAATGGATTCACTTTTAAGTTAAACCCATGTCCTTTCCTTGCCACCTATGGCGAGAAGAATAACAAAAATGGCAAGAAAACAGGGAAATGTAGAGTGGGAGTTTCCACCATGTGAGGAGCTGAAGCCTGGTAGAGAGCGAGCTGGAGAGGAACTCAAAATGAGAGCAACAGAGAGAGAGAGAGAGAGAAAGAAAGAGAGAGGGCCTGTAGGCACTGAGCAGCGTCACTCAGTCTCTCCATTTTCCCATCAGCCCTCCCGCCGCCTCAATCCGCGTATAACCTCCCCTCCCCTCCACCACTCTCCATCCCCCGCTCCCAGCGCCAGCCAATCCGCCAGCACCGGCGACTGTGATGTCACGGTGCAGTCGAATGTTGTGCGAGCCAATCAAGGCATGTTACCGAGCCTCAAAAGAGAGAGTCTGCTGGGCTGATTCAAACCAGGCCAGAGAGAGACGCGAGGATGAGAGAGGGGAAAACATGAGATAGCGGATGGACTCGGGGGCAGAGATGGACAAAAAAGAATTACAAAGCTGAGCAGAAATGTTAAGTTGGCGAATGAGTTGGTGAAACTGTTAAACCAGGAGCAAACGAGGTCCATTATTGACATTGAGGTGGAGAACTAATTGGAAAAATATGACCATACAAAAAATAAAACTCAAGGCTACCACTCCAAACTACGCACTTAAATGATCCTGTACCTACAGTAAGACAGTTTTTCCCGTGTTAAACTTCTTTATTTTGTTCGCTATCTGAATAGAAGCAGGTATATCCTTCACCATTTATGCAGACACTTGCAAGTCGTCTGAGGACAAATGTAAGGTTTGTAAAGACTGTCAGAGTGTTGTTGAAAGTATATCATATCTAATATTTACACATATTAGTGCAATGGTCAGGGAACATGAGTATACTATGGGGGGAAACTCGATGATTAGAAATACATTCCTCCAATCATTGAAGTCCTAAAAGTTTCTCAAAAGAAAACTGAAGATTTTTAACCAGCTCTTGGGGGGGGAAGAACTGTTAAGCAGCGTGGGCATAACATGCAGATGAATTATGTCAAGTTGCGTCATTGAGGGAGCTTCCCCTACTTATTCGCCGCCGTCAAAGATCCACCATGTAACAAAAAATTATAAATTAAAAAAACAAGATAGGTCAAATATTGAAGTTATCGTGATCAATGGCAGCCCTGTGAGAGTCATCTTGATACTATCTACGCAACTCAAATGAGCAAACTGTGATCAGAGGGAAACAACATCAAGCCATCATTATGTGCATGACAGTTTTCAATGATGCACTTCATTTAGGATTCAGTCTCCATATGCGACTATAGAAAAGACAGTTGCGGCGTGTAATACTTGTACAGTAAACCATGTGGGACAGTAATGAAAAAGGCTAGAGGCTAGAGATGGGAAAATAGATAGAAAAGCAGGAAGCAGCAAATTTGAACATCCACCCACTCTTGTCCATGCGCAGATACCCCACACCCCACCCAAAGCTTACTCACACACTCCCACTGAGAGGCGTGTCTGTCGCAGTGATTCGGATTATGGCTTAGACTGTCACAGTATGGATGGAGATTTCTGTGGTAATGGCAGGTAGTTTAATCTTCAGAGTTCATCCCAACACTTTGATATCCCCACCTGGCAGCAGCATCTCTCTCTAGCATAACTCCTGGCTGAAGATGGTGAACGCTACTTTAAGATAATACAGTAGATTCATCTCTTTGACTTTATGTTCTACAACTGTCTACTGACTTTGGAAATAATCCACATTACACACCTCATGCAAACATAAACAGAAAAAAAATCAATCATAAAATGGGCCTTTTTCATAGAGTCAGTAAATCAGTTAAGGCAAAGAGAGATTTTTGATCTCATTAAAAGTGGCAGCAACTTCCCTCCCAGAATGCATCTGCTTGGCACTTGTGCCTCGACCATCAGTGCGGCTTGTTCTTGTTATTCATATGTGACTAATCAGCAAACGTGTGTAGGTTTTACACAACAAATCTCTCTGAGAAAAAACTATTTTAGGGGAGTTTAGAAGACCAGATCTTGAAATCCAAATAGCTGCGGAGCCCCGCAAAGACGCCACAAGGAATCTAGCTTGCGTCAAATACTTTTTATTGTGATGGATGTATGTGTAGTTTGGCCTCTGTAGAAATGTGATGACGGGATAGGGGACACTTGTCATGCATTTGCCCAATCCTGAATTTGGCAGGAAGGCAAGTAAGCAGGTCGCAAAACTGTAATTACACCCACAAGACCTGCGAGAGAGGCAACTGCCAGCGTGGGAAATTAACACCAACCACAAGCCAGAAAAAGTGTGGGCACTGTCAAAGTTTGTACCTTAGTCATGTTGTGGATTTGTAAACATTACAACACCTTTAAGCTGGGTCTGGATCATAACTGGCAGCATGGACAGCCAACAACCACAAAAATATGGGCACCGGCAATAAAGTTGTTCACTTTTGAAAGTTAGTAACTACAACACGTTTAGCACATTCTGTACAAGAGTTGTCACACTCCGACATCCTCATTACAAGTGTTTATTTTAAGGCTAGCTTCACATCTTTTCAAGCTTGCTATAAAACAATAGTCAGGAGCCGATATGAAAATTGAAACAGGTTCTGCTTGCTATAATCACTCCTCCTGTTTTTACTTGCCTTTAAAAAGATCCCCAAGTCTACAGTCCTTGTCCTGCAAAAATACATGACAACATTTACCTTAATCTCTGTCAAGCTTAAGTGGTTTTTGTTATACAAATCACGTGTGCATCTTTTAAGGTTAATCTTCTTAAAACTAATTTCCCTTCTTTTTGTTATCATCCATTCCCTTCACTGCAGCTCGGCACATAAAACATATTTGAGGGAATATTGAGGTAGGTTTTCATTTATAAGTCTGTCTCTGTGAAAGTTACCCACTTGATTTCTATAGTGAGGCTGCTTGAGCAACGTCATTTACTCATTTCAGTAATGTATTGGAGGTGCCAATGTGGAGGGCTTAAGCCAGAACAAAAACATATGGTCATTCGGCTAAAAATGTTAACCTGGCTCAACTTTTGTCAATACTCAGCATCATCATCCAGCATGGCACTGCAATGGCCAATTTAATATTTTCAATGTTTAGTCTGTGATTGTCGTGGAGTAAGATGTAGACTGCTAAACCTCGTATTTGCTCCAGATGAAGTTAGGAATACATTTTTTCTACAGAACGAGGCCTTAGGATTTTGTTCACTTGAAATGGAAGTAGTTGATATGAAAATATATTAAACTCTTAATCACCAAAACGATGATAATTTTTTTAATGCCACAAAAAAAAACTTCAATCCTTTTACCTCACATTTTGATAAAAAAATAAAAATAAAAAACTTAATTCAAAGTCAAACTTTTTCAAGAACGTTTTTGAAATTGTTCTCTTACATTATAAATCAAGCGCTTTTGTTCACCTCACTGCCATAGTAGCAAGTTATATCGCTTTTTTACTGGTGAGGATATTTACGATTATCCCGATAAAGGAAATTCACCACAATCAACATTTTGTGAGAGTTTTGCTTTCTCGATTCCTATATCTAAAATTCCTGATTGCAAGTGCTTTAGGAAAAGAGCTTATAACTATCTTTAAGAAGAACATTTTCACACGGACACTTCACAGTTGTTGCAGCACAGACTTTGTGAACCTATCATTCAAAACAAAATCTTAACACAACTACATATTTTCCTATTGTCTTTTGAGAGTCATTTTTGTGTGAACAGGTTTGCAGCCAGCCTTGTTGACGTTTATAGGTTCAGACTTTTGAAACTTCTGTGGGCAGAGCACAAAAGGTCTAAGCGAGCCTCTCTTCCTTTCCCACCATTAAGATGATAAGACTTATGATATAGCCTACACTTAGTCACAACACTTTCCTGTGTTTGGAGGGAAAGCACTGGGACGGAGCGCTGCAGGAAGAGTGGCGTGTGGCCTGCACGATAAAAACAAAGACAGCAGGGCCCACGGAGCAGCTTTTGTTCACGGTTCAAACACAAGGGAAGTCATTGCTTTTTCAAGATGATCCTGCATTGTCTTGCAAAGAGGCGGCCATCTTTCCAAGGGTCCCGCTTTGTCCTGTTGTTAAGTTGAATTGGTCTTAGGAGAATTCAGCCAATTAATAGGCTTAATATAGGCCAAATTGGGCTCATTTTTTTATCTCTGTGGCAAAAAAAAAATACAATATATTATAATGGTTACTTTAATTAAGTGATGCGAGTTCACGCTTTATGGTTTTACATTAGTTTGGTTATTACACACTTAGGCCTATTTGTTTATAATATCACCTAATAAGGGCAAAGAATAACTTGTTTGGTATGATCAATAAGAAGGACTGTGATGCAGCCCATTCTAGCAATCATTCATGTTACGATTATCCTGAACATAATAAAGTGGATTGCGGAAATGATCCCAATTATTATCAAGATAGCCGATAAGGTCAGTGAATAAAGAATTTAAAAACACCAACATTGTGTGAGTCACAATAAAATCCTACCCTGTCACTTCACTGGGTACCTATGTCATCCATAACAACAGTCGCAGGAGTAAATAGTGGTGTGAGCTGATCTGACGCTCAGAGACATTATATTACTCCGGGAGGTCCCACAGTAATGCGTGGACTTATTACGACTCTAAGATTTTAAACAAACAGAACAACTTGGATATATGTTGATATTTGTTATGGTATTAATGAGTTTCCTTTTGTCACTGTTAACTGCAGATGGGTCCAATATCACGTCAAAATACAACATCTTAAAAGCTACCAAGTAGGCAGACCGGCAGGGACATTTGGTAAAAAAAAGACACACAAGACCACCTAGTAAGCATCTCAGCAAGTGAGGCCGACAGTGTAATGAGCTGTACTTAATTCAACAACATGTGGCTGCTGAAGTGTTAACTTTCTGCCCTGTTCTGGACATAATCCTGCTCTCACTCAGGTAGGCCCTGTTTCATTTGACTAAATAAGAGGGCTATGACGTTCACTACAGGCTATTTTTATTGCGGGTACAATGCCAAATAGAGTCATCATCGGCATTCCTGTTTCACTAGACAATTGTCAGCAATGGCATGTCAATGTATCTTCAGTCACTCTTGCTCAATTTTCCATACACGCGTTTACTTTGAGTGAGGAAGAAGTATGCAATTTTGTAAACAACTATAACAAGGAAAAACTTGGCCTGCAATAAAAAAAAACATGAATGGAAATGTAGGCTTGATGGATCTACAGACTAACCTCTAAACAATGACACCTGCCAAAAACTATATTATACATTAAACTATATCATGGCCCACCTTATTTTGGTTGTTCTGACACTTCGACAGTAACATTTTTGAAAAACAACATGTGAGAAATAGTCAAAATTCTGCAACCCTAATGAATTGAGTGCAAGGCATCTGATTATTTGCCTGTCAATTATTGAGCTTTCTCATGTCCATCCCCCTTAAACGTAAATAACATTTCCTTATTTAAACTCTAATGCACTAACTTTCATGTGCCTGTTTTTTTAGACATTACCTACAGGATATGAATCAGAGCAATGAGCAGAAAACGAGTGGGAGGGGGAAACAGGAATCTTCATTAGGTATTAACTGGAGATGCCTGAACGAAATGAGGAGAAATACCTCTGATTGAAATGTGTGAAAATGCATCTTTGAGCATGCAAGGAAAAACACATTTACCCATTTCAGCTTGAACTTTCTTATTCTTTTTTAAAATCCTAGTTTGTTTCTCTGCACTAAGGGAATAATACCACATTACTGCATCTACTCTGCACATCTTACGGGGTTTCTGCAGGTTTACTCATGATGTTAGTTCCCCTCATGAAAGAGTAGTTGAATGGTACGCAAAAACTTTTACAATACGTTCCCCATGTCCCCTTAAATGCATAGAAACACAATGCATGTGACTGTAGGTGCATCAGCTTGTCGAATTAGTTGTCAGGAGAGCGTCGCAAGTTACAAGAAACACAAAAGAAACGAGGGAAACCAGACTACTCTTCATCACCATCCTCCTCTTCACCACCCTCATCATCTGTGAAGCACAAGGCTCTTTAGCTTTAGGGAAATAAAAGACTACGGACCACGCTCTGTTTTAAAAAAGACCCACGGTTGTTCACGTCCGCCATAAACACACTACGGGAAGCTTGTGAAATGTTCCCCCCCTCCACCTTACCTCCAACCCGGTACATGTTCGCTGCCATGACTGCCCCGGTCCCTGGCTTCCTCTCCAGGTAGAGGGGAGGCTCTCTTCTCTCTCTCGCTGCCGGAGCTATGTTAGCACTGCCGCCGCTGTGTGTTGGAAAATGGTGGATTGATCAATACGAAACAGACTAGCTGAGGGACCTTAAAGAGACAGCGCACTATTTTTTCTCCCACATTTAAAAACTCAAGTTCGGCGGCTGAGATTTGGTTTGGTTTCAAGTTGTGTATGAAACTACTTAATATATTTCAAGTTTTGTGTTGTTGCCGTTAGCTACTAGCATTTTCTAAACAAGGCAAACGTTACAGACGTTGATGTAGTTCCACAAGTGACGTCACTGATCCATCCAACACCAACGGTTATCCCATTCACTTACCCTAATTATTCTTATATTGTTTAGTTTTATTGAGTTTATTTACTAATGAAACGACTAGTTTACATGATAAACAGAGAATAAATAAACATATGTTTTAATGTGGGAATATTCCCACATTATGTAGTACAGAAAATGGCTTGAAAGCTAGATCAAATATCTTGGAGCAGTGTAACTAACCTGGTAGAACATTTTTATTTATAAATAGCCTATGGGTTAAACACTGACATATTTCCATATGTTAAGGTGAAGCTCAAGTTGTACACTCATGTTGGTGGCTGTAATTTGGTTTCATGTTTTGAAAGAAATTACTCATTTTATTTCTAGTTTTATGTTGTCACCGTTAACCATCAGCATTTTTCAAAACATGACAGACGTTACAGACGTCGATGAATTCAAATGATTTGCTTTTAAAAAGTGTTTTTCCTTATTATCATATTTGTAAATGTTTAATTATAAATGTTTATATTAAAAGTACTATTACTTTATTTAGTTTATTTACAAATGTCAATATTAGTTTCCATGATAGACTGTGAACATTTTTTGAAATATGTAGCCTAAGCCTACACTTTTTTTCACTAAACTGACCTTTAGCCTAGCAAAGAAACCGGCTTAAACGCTAGATCAAATGTCATTAAGCAGTGCAACTAACCTAGTTGAAGCTTTATTTTTTACAAATTCAAAACTATTTCAATATTCAACTACACATTTGAAGAGTTTGCTAATAAAAGGCCTCAAGGTTGTGAAACTTCCTGTCCCATGCCTAAAACCAAATGTCGTGATCCCAAATCCCTAAGCTCTGTGGAGTCAAGTGAAGTTCATGAACCAACAGGGGTAGGGCCCCATGGGGTAAAATGGAATAGGCTTTTTAACATTTATAACATTTATTAGTGCATGGAAGAAAGTAGCTATAACCATACATGATAAGGATTACTTTACAAATAAGGTAGGAAACCTGACCTGCCTGTTAGGGGGCTTTTGGTTAAGTTGGTACTAAAGTGTATTTGGACCGACATGGTATTTTGTATTTTATTTCCATCTATTTGATCTAGATAAGATTGTCATGTGACCGTGGAACATTTCCTCTTTTTTCTTACATGGAGAGTTTTTACATCTGCTCAGTAATAATGTCAAAACTAATTATGTTATTCATTCTGTTAATTTCTCTTACCATTTAATTTGTGCATTTATCTAAAAAAGAACTGTGTCCACATTACATTTGATGGTATTATGAATAAAGCTCTATTTTTTTGTATTTTCTTTTTGTAATACTACAATGCAGATTTATTAAACATCAAACACTGTTCTGTATAGTTCACATTCACACATATTTTAGCAATTTTTTTTATAATTGTAAAGCAAACAATTATACAAAATCATGTACGCAGTGTGCATTGAGGGCAGCACAAGGGCAGTAATGCTATTAGGGATATACAGGAATCTGGCAGCATCACAGGGAAGTGTAGGACTATCAAACTAAATACAACCACCCACTTAGTTAAATGAATGTACAGGCATACATGAGGGATGATGGAAAATGGGCAGGATTTAGTAGTTTGGCATAATCTGCCATTGAAAAAGGGCATGTTTTGTAATGCAAAGACCACTAGCAATGTTTTCCTGTTCATCGCAAACACAGATATTCTCCTTGAATATGGCAATAAGTATTGCAGTATATCATCATTTAAATACATATCTCCTTCTAAAAAACATAGAAGAGCCCAGCTTTTGTTTTCAGTAAAAAAAATAGTGTTTAACAGAAGATGTCGAATAAGTGAGGTATGTTATGACAAGAGGGAGAATATATAGTATTGTCTTTTGCCAATAGTTGTTTGATTAGCTCCATTTTTCACTGTGGAAACAAGCGTAGAGCCTCTGTGCTGGAGGAGGAATGCTGTGGTGAGGGCTACATCTGATCTATACCATATGGAAGCCTCAATTACCGTTTTCTAACACAAGGGACTACAGCCTGCAGTCACATGACCACCGCAAGCCAATCGTGTGTACTTACAGTATGCACTCCTGCTCAAGTGTGCAGTCTCAATGTTGGAACTGTGCTGCATTGGAGGGATCCTGCATTGTGTCTCAGGCTCTTTTATGAAACAGAAATGAGAGAAAGTGCAGTGACATTTTGAAATTTTTTCAATGACAATCTGTAAATTGGGAACAAAATAACTATGAAAAATGAAACAGCATCATTACCAGTAGATGTTTTTGCGTATTATATATTGCCCATTATACATTATGCAGCTAACTGCTTTTTGGCAACATATGATGCATTTATGCTTTCAACAAAGCAATTATCTGACAAAATGTTGCTGCTTGCTGTTTAGAACATTGCTCCCTGTTTTTAACTTTATTTCATTTGCATACCTTGCTAATTGTTTGCAAAAAAAAGTATTGCAGCATATCTCACAGCATATCCCTGCACAGTGTGTGTTCTATGTCATACAGCGACTGGCACAAGTGAGCGGTCTTCATCGCTGTTGTAATGAGGGAAACCGTGCCAATACTTAATATGGTCTCAATTAAAGAAAAATAGGTTCCCAAACACAATGTAGCCTTGTGTTTGGGAACTGTGACTACCTTCATCAGGAGTGTTTGTTGACTTGGCTGCTCGCTGCTGTGCAGATGTTCTATTTGAATCCACTTGCTCCTCTACCAGATGTTGCTGCAGTCATGAAGACAGGCAGAGTAGCAGGCAGGCAGAATACAATGCAGAGCGGTGCAGGTGTTCTCCCCTGGTGAATCTGTGGAGAGGGATTGGCTCGAGACACGGGGCGTCTGCAGAAACTCCCCTCGGGTTTGGTTGCAGTCCCAGAGGATGACCTCTGATGGCCTTTTTTCTTTCTTTCTCCTATTTCTTCCTTCATCCTCTTTCCTCCACGGCTACACAGGAGAGACAAAGACACATAGGAAATCAATTAGGCCTGTTTTCCTGGCAGAGAACCGTTCCACATTTTTGATTGCGCCTTCTCGTTTGTTCGCTCACTGGGGGTTGTGGTTGGATCCAAAGACACTATGGGAGGTACAGCTATAAAGGACTATTGTTAGAGAGCTCTCTTCTCAGCACCTAACTGTACATTCTTGTAATTCTTGAAAAACAATGGGATTTCTCACTCATTTTTATTGTGGAACAACAATCAGTGTTTCTTACAACCTACAGAGTCATTACATTACATTTGTTAGACGCTTTTATCCAAAGCAACTTACATACATTCAGTACTGTGGACAATCCCCACAGGAGCAATTTGAGGTGAAGTGTCTTGCCCAGGGACACAACGACATGCTGACTGCAGTGGGACTCGAACTTGCTACCCCCTAATTCGAAGTCCAGCACACTACCCACTGAGCCACAGCCTCCCTACTGAGCCACAGCCACCCGAGTCAGCCAGGTTAGTGACAGGTGTCTTTCATTGGCATTGACAAGCTCTTACTCATGTTGTAGATTGTAAGAATAATAACTTTATTTATATATAGCACCCATTAAAAGCAGAGTTTTTACAAAGTGCTTGGATAGACCAAGCAGAGGCAGGATACTCAAAAGATATCAGAAAGCTAAACAAAACCAAGACAAATTCCTTATAAATTATTAATACAAATAAAAAAGAATATGTAAAGTAAAAGCAATACAAAGACGACAATAAAATAGGATAGGTATGTGTAAGGTAAAGGTATAAGGTAAAGTGAATTGAATGCGGCTGCAACTAACGTTTATTTTAATTTTCGGTTGATCTGCCGATTACGTATGTATTATAGGAAAATAGAAAAGAATGTCGCTTCTAGTTTCCCAAAAGTGATGTCATCAGTTGAAGGCTGAGATATTCAATTTAATATGATATAAAAAAGAGATCAGAAGAAAATCTCCATATTTTAGGAGCTGAAAAAGCATTTATTTTGGTGCAATTTTTCACAATTTGTTTTTTTGAAGGATTAATTAATTATCAAAATAGTTAAACATATTATTGCCATTCTTTGACTAATTGTTTAAGCTTTAATTTGATTCAAACATTACTCAAGCTCAAATGAAGAGGCATCACCACCGGATCACAGAAAAATAAAAGATGGATTCTATCATGTCACAAAGTGTTTTGTATTGTCTGTCTTTATTCTTTCCAGGTCCTGAACATGACAGTTCTCCGCTTCATTTTGTTTCTACCACTCTGAAAGCTTTGACACGAGGCAGCGCTGACTCTTTTAATTGGGAATCTCTGCTGCAGGGATCTGTCAAACAAATTTCACATCTAAAAACATCAGTAACTGAATTAACACACTGCCTCAAAATTATCTTAAAGCCGACATACAGCTTGCATTTATCAATATCAGACCACAGGGGGAGCTATTGTTTTGCTTTTGAAAAAGTGTGCAGTTGAGACAAAGGGGCAGCCGCTTTATGGCCAAGCATAGTTGGATTTGCAGTGATATCTCTGAGGAAAATAAGAAACCTACACAAATGTTAACAGCAATGCCTGAAATCATAAAAAGTTCTATATCTTCTTGCACTAGTTCTATGACTTGAGTATACATTGTTGTAAGAGACTGGGGCTTAAGATTGTCATTGTTGTGTGTTTTTCCCGCCATCATCAGTGTCTGCCCCGCCCCTGATTGTTTCCACCTGTTCCCACTCACCTCATGTTTAAAGGAGACCTATCATGCTATATTTGAATAATATATTGTAGGGCCATACCTATATAAGGTATATTTATACGTTTTATTTTTCAAAATACCAAACAGATCATGCATTTTAGCCATTCCTCATTTCGCTCTATTTTGCTCTCCTCCACCCTGTCTTTGCATGCGCTGCAGCTGACCACGCCCCCCTGCAAAAGCCTCATGTTACCATGCTGTTACCATGCTGTTACCATGCCACGGCAACCTCTCATTCCCCTGATTGGTGGAGAGTTGGCCATATAGGCGGAGCTCCTCGTCACTGACGTTAGACTATTTTCAAATCTGGATCAGTCTGTATCAGATCCGTTGCAGCCCCGTTTGTAGAGATTTTGGGTATGGAGGAAAAGAGAGACGGTTGTGTTTTCTGACACTTGGTGAGTTCCCTGACACACCGGGGACACATATTCATGTATAAAAGACGTACAAAAATGCATTTTGCATGATAGGTCCCCTTTAAATAGTCCTGTCTCTCCCCTGTCCTGTGTCAGTTTGTCTTGTTTGTTTCCCCGAATGGTCGTGCCAAGCCTCAGCTCTGAAAGGATCGCTTTTCACTCATGTCAGGTTTTGTTATGTTTGTTTATTTTGTTAGGCTTAAGTTTTTATTAAGTCCTCTTTTGTTACGCTAGTTTTTTCCTCCTTGTGAGCGCTTTTTGTTATTTCCACTACCTACTCTGTTAAAGGTGGGGTAGGTAAGTTTGAGAAACCGGCTCGAGATACACTTTTTTTTATATTCCATGGAATGCTCTTAACATCCTGATAGCAATGAATATCTTGTGTGCTTTTACAAAAAATCCATAAAATGTCATCTGTGGAAGCCGTGGTACTGTAAAAAGCATGATTGGTCATTTTAGCCGGCCCGGCTAAAATAACTGGATGGCCTACCTGCCTGTCAGCCTTCCATCTGTGCACAAACTTATCTCGTGCCCTCATTGGTCATGTGCGCGTTCGTGTGTGAGGAGGGGCTCTGTAAGGAAGTGGCAGATTTTTTCCGGCTGTGTATTTTCAAATTCTAGCGCACTCGAGCTGGTTTCTCCAAAATTACCTACCCCACCTTTAAGAGGGATTACTTGATCTGCTAAAAATAAATACACTTTTTTATTACATTCAAGACTTTGTCTCTGGGTCGTGCATTTGGGTTCATCAGTTTGTGTCGAGGTCCTGACAGTCATGCTATAACTATGACAATAAAGCCTTTGAATCTTACATTTTGGATCTTGATTTTTTTTTAAAGATGCTATATATTGTACCAACCTCATGCCTCCAGCAGGGAGCATCACTCACACTCTTTTCTCTTGTCCTGGGTTGCTCCCTTACAAAGCAGTGATGTAGCATTAGGAAAAGGGGCCATCCCTGAAAGAAGAAATTACACTTCAGTGAGTTATCATGAATTCTGGGGACAATGCCAGGGAGCAGCATCAAGGCTGGCACACACAAATATTGACTGTACAGCTCAAGGATCAAATAAATCAAACTGTGTCATTTCCTCATCACTGTCTCTCAGCTAGAGTGGCCAAAATGTGGTTTATATAGCATGTGTGTTCCTTTTTAGAGGTCATCTATTACTGCAGACATGGAAACACTCAGCCATACTTCATAAAAACGCTTGGCCCTAATCCAAAGGGATTATCCATATCACACTTGCGGGTTATTGATAATGTGACCTTCACAGAATGAACGTGGAATAACCATCGGACTTTGAAGAAAGACTGTCGATGCAGACAGTTGAAAATGTGGCACCCAAAAGACGCCTTCCAAGGTCCCTGGCCACACCTTATTAGAGAATCCTGCTGCCAACACTCCACCACAGGATCATATGCCAAAAGGCCAGGAGCCGCCAGACGAGAGCAACACATTTTTTTCAAGAAACAGATGGTGAAACGCCAAATGTGTCTCCATCTTCAGAGAGAGGAGAGGCACTGGCAGTTGGTGAGAGGATTGTGCCATGTGGGGGAAACCCACACAGCACTCAGACATGAAGAAGGAATCACTGGAATGGCAAATGGCTTCAGAAAGTCTCGTCTTGACTCTCCAGTGGAAATGTTTGGCATTTTATTGGTTAATACCCTCAGAGCTGCACCAGCTGATGTCAAGAAGCTTAATGAACAGAAATGCAGCACATTTCTTTCATGTCTTGCCACCACAAATACACACATGCATGAACTTGCTCCTCGATATGTACACATTCATTTAGTTCAACATCAATACAATAGGCTTTCTTGGCATGAAATATGACGTGTTGAAATGTCAACAATGAATTATAAAACCTTAAATGCTTTATGGTATTCATGGTATTCATGAGTGCCGCAGACAAAACACAGAAAGCTGCTGATTTCAGAATAGTCTACTAATTAGAGATTTCATCTTTTTATGCTCCTGCTATTGAAAGAAACCCGATTAACTTTGAGCCTCAACGTTATTTGATAAGAGCTTTTAATGTAAGAGACCTTCAGGCAGTTATAATATATGTGGATACACTTTGCTTGGTCATTTTCTTGTAGGCTGTTTTGTCTTTTGGAGACTTCTTTTTGGAGAAAAAGTTGATTATTTGTATGAAGTTAGTACTTCTTTGCTGAATAAATTGTATTGTTAGTTCATTAAGCTTTTCTAGCACTCTTCAAATCAAATCAAATCAAATCAAGTTTTATTTATATAGCACATTTATAAACGATTTTTAGTCGAGCCAAAGTGCTGTACATATAATAAAAATAGCCTACAGTAGAGACACTTTACAGCAAATACAACAGCACAGATTGTTCAGAATATCAATATGAGAAAAACTACACCCTCTATCCTTAGACCCTCACATCGTACAAGGAAAAACTTCCGGAGAAAACCCACAGTTTAAAGGGGAAAAATGGGAGAAACCTCAGGGAGAGCAACAGAGGAGGGATCCCTCTCCCAGGACGGACAGACGTGCAATAGATGCCGTGTGTAAATCGAAGAGATAATACATTTTACAGCATATAGACCGAGTGTTAGGAAATGCATGCTCTTAAGGTATCTAAACTAACATTTCTAAGTCCAAAAGCCTTAATCATCACATCTAAATTATAACTAGAAGCAAATAGCAAAAGCGAAAATGTAGGTTAGCAGAAGAAAGAAATCCCACAGCAATGAATGTATATTGTCACTATTGTGAGATGCCAGGAGATTAAATAAAATGATAGAAATCTAAATACATGTTTCCATTAAATTATTAGTTTTGTGTATATTTGAGTGTTTGTGTAGATGAAGACAAGGAATATATATTCAATCCAATAAATAAAATGAGGATTGGAGAAAAGTTCCTCCAAACTTTCAAGATATACAAACCCTGTAAGAAGGTCTAAAAGTAACCATCTAACAGCAAGATAATTCTTTCATTGTACTGCCAGGTCAGGTTGTTAAATATTTCTGCGCACAGGCTTTTCTTCAGTAGACCCCATGGTGGCCCAGAGGTCATTACGACCACCATAACACATGATTGATGTAAGTGAAACACAGATGAAGGGATTGACGAGAGGTCCTATGATGCATGCTGTCAGTAGGGATGAAGACATTAAACCTTTTTAACCCTGCAGTGTAAATTCAAATCAGGGTGTGTGTCTTGAAGGCCTCTAGGAGCACCTAAACCAGGACGGGGTCTGGTAGTGTGCTTTGTTTTCCATTGCAGCGCCACCCATGTTCAGAGGGTCTAATTATACAACCACAAGAGCTAAACTCGTATGATTCTTCACATCGACTGGAACAAAACTTTGTATGTAGTGAATGTGACCAGTTAGTCCTTAATGCGTAGGGCAGGTCCATGTGAAATGTCCCTGCACGTGTGAAAGGAACAGACTCACGTTGTTCAATTTTTAGGTAAAGACAGTTTTTCCAGGGCTGATTTTTTCTTATATATATATATAAATAAAATATGGGCATGCATGCAAGACCTTGTCACAGTGAGTGACATTGTTTGTGGACAGACTAAGCAAGGGAGCGCCTGTCAGTTTGAATATATGTGCACGAATAGGCAGTTTCTCTCAGGGATTTCCAGCATCATTTCAAATACTTCAAATGTTCTTATACCCTTGAATATTGGAAAACAACATTAGCTCCAAATTGTTGTCATTACAAAAACTCTAAATGTTATTCTAGAAACTAATACCAGAGTATGTTTTTTTGTTCTTGAGTAGTGTTAGCTTTCTTCACGTGCATGTGCAAGACATTTTCCAAAACACTGCATGATATCAAAAACAATGTGTGACCTTTCTTGCCAAAATAAGACGAGAGGACCTATGATATGATGAGTGGTAGCTATGGATCTTCTCAGATAACTCTGATTGTATTTTGCTCCTCTCCCGTGACATGTTTACATACTTTTAATATTCAAAAAGCTATTAATTTTTCTCATACTGATGTGCACCTCTTTTCACCCTCTGTCTGAAACCAGAGCTCAGTCTGCTTTGAGATGTCCCGCCACTTAACCTATCACGTACGACGGGTTGGGACGCTAGCCAGTATAAAGCGTGAGTGTTACGCAATGGTGTCACTTTGTCATGGAAGTAAAAAAAGGACAACATGGCGTCGCAGGGGGGAGTGTGTGGGAGAGAAAACCCCAAAAGCATAATAAGGCCTCTTTAAAAATCTAAACTACTTGATTGATACAAGTGTTTCAGTTGTCAGTTCTGCTGATTGAAGCTCACACAGCACATTCACCACTGATACATCCGCTGAGCAGGATGGAGTCTTCAGGACAAATTGATCATGAATCCGTTTCACTTTAACAACATGCTGCCGCACAAACGGAAAAGCCTTGAGTAGGGCGTTTAGTGTGATTACACAAAGTGCAGAAATGTAGAAAAATGTACGTGTCTTACATATTACCTAAAAGGGCTTACTTATAGTGGTTCATCTACCTTTAAATCACCTTCAAGTAGGTTTTTGAAGTGGTAATTATCCTCCTAATTATAATATTTTAATTAAAAAACATGCAGGTTGTCTGTGTTTAAAATCTAACTCCCCTTGAGAGATTCCCTATGAAATGTTATGGAGCTGTGTTCGTGGGAGGATCACAGGACGGGAAGATGGAGACATAAAAAACCTCAGAAAAATTCTGCCAGCTGCCGCGACCACGCCCTCCGTCAACACGCCTCAGCGCCGCAGCACATGTGCCCCGAAAAAAAAAAACCTTGCTCTATGTCGTAAACAAACGCAGAGCAGAAATTAAAATGACAGATTTATTGAATATACACTAGATTACACCGGCTATATTTAGGCTTCCAAAGAAGACATGGGAGCAGGGAAAGGCCAAGCAGAGGAACCTCGACCAAACAGTGACCAGGGGGAAGACGTCTGCCAAGTTAAACAATTCACCCACATCCCTAAAAATGGCATCCAGTGGAATCTAAATGCCTCATAGTCCAACTGGGAGTAAAATACTTAAAAACTGAATGTCCATGACTAAAGAAAAGACAAGAGCACTCTGCCATCTGCTTTAGAAACAGACTGTAATGGAGTTACGGACAGTCAGTCTTTTGTTTTGTCTGTAAAAAGCCACCTCAGGGCGGGGTTAAAAGTCCCAGTGAGACCCTGAAGGGGGCTTTTACAAACAGTAGCATACATAAAGTCAGATAGCTGATAAATATCAGGGTAAATCATGTCCAAATTAAGTGTTTTTCAAAATGAATAGTCTGCTGGCTTTGCTGCAAGGATACTATTAAAATGTTATTCAATAAATAAATACGTTGACATACTTTTATGTTGGACCACTACAACTTCTCATAGAATAGGCAAATGGCCATCTGCTAAAGAACAAAAAAGGGCCCAAAAGTCACACATTTCCATCACTTTTGGAAATTGTATTGATTGAAAATAAGATTAAGATTTGCACCATCAATGTACAATATTAACCGAGGAAATCCCTGCATTATAACCTGATCTTGTCCCATCTTATAGCACGTAGAAATCCTCTATTTTCTGTGTTATTATTGTGCTTTCATGGTACATCAAAGAGGGTACATTTTACATTTTGGGCGATCTAATCAGAAAAGGCCTCATTTGCATAATTACAATTCACAGACAATAAGTAATGGAATCAATGTAGGTAATGAACTGGGGATGTTTAAAGCCATGAGGATTATTCCTTTAAATTCTGTGTACATTTTGACATAGGCAGAAAGCAGATAAAAGCGGCCCTGCTGTTTGGTTTTCTTGGTCTTATCAAAGAAGATAGAGTATCTGCTGTCTATTAAAATCTCACTGAACACTCGACATATCTTCTGCTGAGACTGTTTAATCTTACCCCTGTCTCCGAGCTCGGCTAAATTTAGGCTTCTGTTTCTAAAATAATCGCCGCTTTGGAGCCGGTGCTTTGGGAACATTTCAATAATTAATTCAGGCTCTTTTTTCTCTCTGTCTCTTACTTAGGGACACTCACATGCGTACCCCACGTGCCGTACATACAAACACTTCTGTTCGATTTTCACAGAGCCCACCACAGCTGTCTGAGGTCTTTTAAATGATGTGCTTGTCCGATTTAGAAAGAGGCCTCTGAAACCCTCAATCCGACCCAAATCATCATGTTTCCCCCTTTCAGCTCTTGTGCCCGCTGGCTGAGAGAAGCAGTGTGTTGTGGTGTCGGGCTGGGCTGAGGCTGGCCAACTGTGGGCATCTTCAGAGCAAACAAGGGCTGCGGGATTTAGAAAAAAGTAACTTATTGCGATTCATTTGACTGATTTTACAATTGCAATATGTTGAGGGAATGATCATTATTCGATATATATATATATATATATATATATATATATATATATATATATATATTAATGTGATCATGGTGTGGTTTTTAGAAGAGGACCTTTACCAAACAAGTTTTTTTTGTCTGTAATACCGTTTGCAGGCCTGGAAAAATGTGTATAGAATAATATTTCAACATATTTTGCCTTTGATTTGGATATTGCACCAGTAGATATTGCGATTTTGATAACATTTCGTATAGTTGTGCTTCCCTAGAGCAACGACACATGGCTCATGTGGATTAGGTCTGGATTTGCATCTGTGTGGCCTGAATGTGTGAGTTTTTGTGTAAGAGGGAGGAAGGAAGTAACTGTCTGGGGTTAAATGCAGCTTTGGCACCTGTTCAGCCCCGGGAATGCAGGGCTTATATAATGTATGTAGGGGTGAGTGGTGTGTGGGACATGTGGGTGTGCAGCTGGAATTTATCAGCCTGCTGGACAGAGGGCCGAGCCCCAACACATGCACACCAGAGACGTAAAGACTTATTAAAGGCTTTAAAAACAAAACATTTTAATCAGCTACTTAGTGATGGGTTCCTGATTTTTGGTTAACAATTTGGGTTGGTTCAACATCATTTCTATATTTTTCTTATTTCTTTTTTGCTCTCAAACGGCCACGGCTCAGTTAGAAAAAAGTATTTGATCACACCAATCCAAATTTAGCAAAACATTTAAACGAAAATGTGATGACGGTATGTTCATTTAAAAAATGTCAGTTTAATTTACTGTCATAGAGATATAAATAGGATCTGAAATACTTTTTTTTCAGTGGCTTTAAACTATGTATTTGATAAAGAAAAGATTAGGATGTAGCACATTTTGATGTACTTTTTCCACCCTTGTATTCCCATGGTACAGTAGGTCTACAAAATAAATGACCGACATGTTTTTAAGCCCTGAGGACCACCTCACCCGTCTATTCCTGTCTTTCTCCATCCCATTGGGGCTACATGTTTGATCTGCTTGAGAAGAAAAAGGGTCTGAACCAAGATTAAAAACAAGTTAAAAGTCAAATTGGTGGCCTGGATACGTCCACTTCAGTCTCCATGGGATTTCCCACTCTCCTCAGAAACATCAAGACACACCTCAGAGAGTACCAGCCTGTCAGCGGCATCTGCTCCCTCACCTATCACTCATTTGGCTCCATTTATCCCAAACCCTGACAAATTCAGCTTTTAAACTCTTTCAAAGAGGTTTGCTGATTCTACAGTCTCCTTTCCAGCCTCACATAAATGTTTTATATTACAGATAGCTGGAATAATATACCCTTCCTTTCTTCTTTATCGCATGTGTTCAGTGAGCTGAGCGTTTCAGAGAACATTGTCCTTTCCCTTTCCATCCCCTGCCTCCCTTTTGTTTCGCTCTGTGGTGTATTTGACCTCCTCCTCTTGCTCTCAGCAGGTTTGAGTCTGATTGTGCGCCGCAGCTGAAATTGCAACAAACCTGCAACCACAGCAAACAACTGGAGGTGAACGGTAATAAACTCTTGTCCTCTGTGAAACACACACCAGGTGCGCAGAGGCAGGAAGACTCTGTCCTCCAACTGAACACTGAAATGCTGGGAAACATGTACCTGGACTTTGCAGCATTTACTATTTACATTCTTTCTTATCTTATTTGTCTTTCCATGCAAATAGTTTGCTCATTCCAGCATTTCACTTGCACCATTGTATCATTTGCACGCTTTTATTGCACTATTTTGTGTATGTATATTGTAAATTGCACTGTTGGGACTACATTGTCATTGCTAACAACATCGCTGAAGCTATTGTTCAAATGCACAATAGCTTCAGTCTGTTAGCAATGAAAAATCGACAGTCTCCCAACATAGAGCCATTGAATGTGCTGCGGATCAGGATTGTATGGAAGCTTATTATGGCCACTATAAGTAAAAGAATAAATAGAAAACAACTCATCTTACCAGATAAAAAAGAAGAAAGAAATTACCTTTAAAAAAACATTTAAAAAAGCTCTTATAAGGTGTCATATGATTCCCCCAACTTGCCCAATGTACAGTTAAGATGCCTTCGAGTCTCAAGTTGACCGTTAGATGTTTTTTTTAAACAGTGATCTCAGACTAAGAGATAAGAAGGAACCGTTTACAGACATGCTGACGGTTGTTTATCAGCCGGGACACAGATGTGGGAAATATCAGAGAGTCTGTTCCTGACCCTGCACTGTGTCACTGAGCACACACCAGACAGCACCCATGTGTGAAAAAGATGATCTCAGTCACTCTGAAGAGGCCTGAGTGGAAAGAGGCATAACTGATAATGTATTTAAATTAGTCATCATAAGTAAAAGCAACGACGACTTGTCAATCTGGATTGTGAAACATTTCAAACGCTGTTTTTCTGATACGCCTTCCTCCCTTCAGGAGGCCTAATTTGTCACAAAGCCAGCAGCCTTCTTAGGAGAAAGCTGATCCAGCAGAGCCACGTTTCTGCTTCTTCCTTTAGCCTAACAAATTCCTACGAGTCACTCACTCTGAAAGAGAGCATTGTGATTCAACCAAACACTACTCCTACTCCTCTTGTGGAAATGAGGGGAAAAGGGAAATGGGAGTGCATGTGTGCTCACTGTTGATCAAAAAAGCTTTCCCGCCTGGCTATGACAAGACCACAGTCTGGCCTATATAGCAATGCTGCATTCAGGTGCTGCTCGTAAAATATATATCACACAGCTATTCTAAAGGCCATTGCCTGATTAAAACAAACCTGGTTGTAGGATATGTTAGTCAACTAAATCTAAAGGTTAAAGGGTTTATAGCTTTTCCAAATGACCACATGTAGGCAAAGAAACAAGCAACAACATTCCCAAAAAGGACAAAGCTACACACACTTTTGGACTGCAACAGTTGATCAAGAAAATTCAAAGAAGTATTTTAGGTAAAATCCTGCTTACTTTTAACTGTATTGGTGGATCACTCCATGAAATAAGATTGTCAGTTTGTCAGTTACATCCAAATGTCATCTCTAAATGGATAGTGCTTCAAAATCCATGAAATGGGGCCAGATTAAACGAAAGCTTGTCTTGAAATTAACAGTGTGATAGATGTTAAGCAAAATGAACAAGAAGAAGCCCGAACTTTCGCAAAAGAGAATAATTTAACAAAATTGAACACTAAATAGTCTCCATTATATATCTAGAATATAAAACAATGAAAATGTACATCGTAGTTTTTTTTTTAGATATTCAGTTAATTAATTGTAGCCATTTGATTTATTTTTGAACTCATGTTTACAGCTAGCTACTTCACTAAAGGGCTAATATATCTCAAATAGTTGCCAGTCTAAATACATTTCACTAATGTTGGATTCCGATACAATTATATCTCTATGACAGTACACTAAGATTAAAAGTTACATGGCGTAATCACATTTTCATTCAAATGTTGTGCTATATTTAAATGGGTGCGATCAAATATTATTTTTCGAATTGAACCCCGACACTTTGGGATTAAAAAATAATAATAATAATAGAGAAATTATGTAAAAAAACACCAACAACTTGTCATAAAATATACTGTTTGTATCTGGAAACAATCACTCAAAGAAAGTAGATGATGGTCAATATTCTTCTACTAGGTTTATCGACAATTTGCTGTAAAGTTATGGCATTTCCCACAGCATGTGAAGGGGACATGAGTATCGTGGAGGAGGCGGGGCTATGCAAATGAGTCTCGTGGAGTGAATAGATGCTCGGGCTCCTGTGAGCGGTGCGAGGACACTTGCTGTGCAGAGAAGAGACAGTGAACGCAGCTCCGGACAAACAAAACAGAACACTTTCACCCACAACATCCAACATGTCTTCAAAGTGCCCCAAGTGTGAGAAGACGGTGTATTTCGGTAAGTGTTACCCGTTGTATTTAGTCCTAGCTTTTTAAAATTGCTTTTAGGTCATGATGATGGTGTTTTTTGCGACTCTTAAGCCAACATATCGATCTTTTGGGGACAATGTGTTCCACTGTTTTTGTTACACTAACCTTTGTTTACACATTTAATGAGAAAGATTCCTATTCAGACAAAAGGAGTTAATTTTCATTCATTGAAAAAAAGCAAGCGTGTCAAAAAACTACAATTTAAGCATGTGTTGAATTACAGAATTTACGTATATTAAAAATGCCTATTTTTCAAAAGGAGTTCTGAATGTATGCATATGCTTAAGTTACAATATCTCAACATACAATAGGGTATAACAAGTATTTGTATGTTTGACAGTAGCCCAATATTGGATCCACAAAGATCAATATTGCTTTAGGCTTTTTATGTTCAGTGGTGGGAAAAATGCCAACCATTCCTAATTTGACCCAAAGGAATTTCTTACAGAAGTAAAGCATTCCTTAGATTAAGCATTATTTTAAGGGAAAGAGTGACTTGCAGAGTGAATGATTTACAAGACAAACTTTGGGGAAAGCCAACAGCTGGAGAGGAGAAATAGGTCAATGTAAACAAAAGAGCAAATATTTCAACAAATCCCTTCTATTTATAATCTATAAAGTGCTTTTAATGTGCGTGAGAGAACCATGCCCCGTCTGCACTGAATTCACAAAAACAAAATCAATGATTTATTTAATTTTGATACTGATCTGTGCCATTTTTTATTTGTTGTGTTTGGTAAACATCCAAGCTTGGCAGTTGGCTTTAGAGGGTTGCTGACGGAGGCCACTGCCAAGAGTACAGAAATGCCATATGCTGAGATTGCCCACTCACGAAGAAGCACGGGAACATCATGCTGCGTCAGTGCTATGAAAACATGTAAACATGCATCTTTTGCATCTCAGTAAACAAATATGGGAGTACACAACACCTACTTGAGCGAAGAGTAACACTTAGTCACGGCGATTGCATACAATATTCACTGTAACAGATGTTTACAGTGAAGAAATGCTCTCAGATGAGAACAGAGCAGAGGATTAAAGGAGCTCAGTTCGTGAAGATAAACACACATTTACATGAATGCTTTCAATCTGAAGGCTGCACTTGCTATGCACCCAGTCCAGTGTATCCTTAGGACACATTCTCCTGTTTACATAATCCTTTGTTTATGTTTGTCTGCATGCTGAAAACAAAAAAATGTGTTCTTCTGCGCGGCTGATCTTTCCTCCACTTCACAGCACACGGGGGTCAAAATCAATTATGTGAGTGGATGCAAGTCCTCTTACGTAACAGTGGCAGCAAACACACAGCTGCTGCTCTTAGTATGCGTCCCGAGTCACTGGCATGGAATAAATATCTGTGCAAATAAGATTTTATTTCCTCCCATTACAAATGTTATGCATGTCTGAGTATTCATTTATACTGTAACCTTAATTCGCTGCAGCGAGTGAGTCACAGCTCCTCTGTGATGTGTATGTTATATTTTTTTACGTAACGTACTGAGATTCATCCTAGTGGAGTTATTTTTGGGTTGGGGTGTGTCTTATTGGGTGGAGAGTGCCCGTGGCTGAGTCGCCTGTAAAAGGATGATGAATGGCTGCAAGGAAGGAGCATGGGTGGGAGTTAGATGCACAGGGAGGATGTAGGAAGTGAGGGAGGTTTTAACATGATTAAAGTCATTACAAGGGAGGGTAGCACACATATGACAAGCATGGGAGAGGTCAAGGGTGGGAGAAAAATATCTGCATGTGCTGCTGCCCACAGCCTGAAGCATCGACATGATGTATTCAGATATGAGCTCAGCAGCTCCACCTACATGCATCCTCCTCTCAGATACTTGGCCTTTCAGAACTCCTTCTCAGGTCTGCAGAACCGTTAAAGTTACACGAATGAGGGTGTAAAATGTTTCTGATCTACACCGGGACATGTGTTATTGATAGAGAAAATGGTCTATTTCCCGTCCCATTTTCTCCCCTTGTGGTGGTGGTTGGTGGTGTAGCTATACACAGCAGTGATTGGCCCACCCTGCTGTTTCCAACCTGGTCCTGCAGCTGCTGTCGCCCAATACTAGATTAATCAGGCAAATGTTTTTTCTACACTTGACTCTCCTCTTAAAAGAACGTCATTTAAAGTGGCTGTGGTGTGCCACGGATAGGAGTACTTTTGAATTTCTTTTTTATTTCTTTTTTCCGTTCGTTACTTTAATGAACAGCTGCGTTATGGTCGGCGTGGTTTAATTTCATTGCCACTAAAAGCAAGTGTTGACTGTTGCTGACGTTGTCTTTGGTTGTGCAGGTTTTTTCTTTTTCCAAGAAAAAGTCAAATTAAACGCCAACCGCCTGGCATCACCAAATGGAGTATGAATAACATGCCAATTCCTTAAAGGTAGGGTAGGTAAGAATGGAGAAACCAGCTCGAGTGCGCTAGAATTTGAAAGTACGCAGCCGAAGAAAATCTGCCCCTTCCTTCAGACTTCCTTACAGAGACCCTCCTCCAACACACACAAACACGCACATGACCAATGAGGGCACGAGATAAGTTTGTGCACAGATGGAAGAATGACAGGCAGGTAGGCCATCCAGTTATTTTAGCCGGGCCGGCTCAGATGATTGGTCGTGCTTTTTACAGCGCTACGGCTTCCACAGATGAGATATTTTAATGTATTTATTGTCAAAGCATTTAATGTATTCATTGCTATCGGGATGTTAAGAGCATTCCATGGAATATAACAAAAAGTGTTTCTGAAGTGAATGACCTACCCCACCTTTAAGCTATTTTTGCATGCTATCACTATGCATTTTAACTTTGCGCTTTCATTTTGATCGGTTGGGTTGGATGGATTTGTCAAAGAAACCCATGATGACTTTTACCCAGGAGACCGCTGTTCGTATGCAACCAAAAGTCCATCTTAGACTTCTTTACGTTGACTACTTAACCTATTTACGTTACTTAAACTCCTTTTTTAAAAAGCGTTTGCAAAAAGAAACCCAAACCATGATCTTTCACTAAACCTAACCAAGTAGTTTTATTTGAATTTACAACATTAGACACGTGTTTAATACTATAACCTTGGTTCCATATGTGACCAGTTGGGTTATGAAAAATGCGTTCACATGACATTAAAAATGCATTTAAAAATAGCGTGCCGTTTATTTAGCTTTGCGTGAGACCATGTTTAACGACACCAAAAAGATGGAAAGCTTCAGTTGTTGCTTGTGTTAAGAGAAAGTGAACCTCTTGCTTCTTAATTGTTGGGTTGGCTGAATTTGAATTCCAAGCGTCCACGTTGCGGCCACACATCTGTTCGTTCCTGTGGTACAGAGATGCTTAGAATACACCGGGGACTAGTGGCTGACATGTGACGATGGCCCAGTGGGAATACATAGTTAGCGTGTTATAGAGTTCATACGGGACACAACACAACATGGCTCACTAAATCTCTCTCAGCTCCAGACCCAAATTCAGCTCAGCCATCCAGCCACAACACTGCATGACAAATTGGAGCAAAGCATCTTTGTGTGGCTAAGTGAACAAACGAGAAACTAATGGTGCTATGTTGTGAGTTCCTCTTCCTCTCATTCATCCACCAATTCCTCTCACTCTGGCTCTCTTTCCTCTACTTCTTCGACCACTTGCTCTCGCCTCAGGCTCCAAATTCCTCTTTCCCAAACTAGGTGGAAATGGGGTGAAATAGCTTGCCTTTATTTTAACAGGAGACTCTCAAAGCGCCTCATGCATTATAATGAGAAACGACAAGTCTATTCACACAAAGCTCTTTCTGTCTCCTCGCACGTTTGTTGCTTCCAGCGAGGCAGAATACCTTAGTCTCAGCCCGACGACGGGTTTCCCACACACCTCTCTCTATCCCACTTTTACCCCAAAACATCCACACAAAAGCTCTTTTTTCCTTTCCATCTCCTCTGTCAGCGCTGGAGTACCCTGTTTTCCACTCGGCTGCCCAGTGGGCTGTGTGAATGTGCCTTGTTGGTTATGTAACAACATTTCTTTGAGTCCTTGCCTCCCGCTCACTTTCATTGCATAACCTGCCAGCCACTGTTCACCAGTCAATGAGGATCCTTTTCCCCCTGGCTTTTTGAGGAACAAATATGATCCCCTAATGGAGATGGCACTTAGCTCGGTGCTGAAAGTCAGCCCTCTCACAGGTGAAAGTATTCCACCTTGCTGCAGAATGACCTGTTGCATAACAGCGGAGGGAACAAAGGGGCTCTGTAGTCCATTCAGATGGTTTGAACTTTAAAGTTATAAACCATAGGATTCTCATTATGTCAAATCTAATTTTGTATGATTTTTTTTTTGTTGCGATAAAGAGTGTTTGCCTCTATATATAATAGTCCTCTGCCCTGCTGTGTGTAGGTGCATAGCTATGCCGGTTGACCTTTTTAAAAGTTCTTAATTCAATTCAATTCAAGTTTATTTATATAGCCCAAAATCACAAATCCTATTTTGTCTCAGAGGGCTTCACAAGTCAACAAGCACAATTGGCAATGTAAAACAATGTAAAAACAACAAACTTATCTTACAAGATCAATGTGAAAATAAATACCAATTTAAAAAGGAACATGACACAATGACACAAATACAGTTAGAGTACAATAAATACAATTCCATAAAACAAAGGGTCCAGGAAGCATTTAGAACAAATCGCAGACAATTCTGTTCGATTACAAATCAGTAAAGATGAAACTTAAATAGTGCAGACTTTTTGGAAAAATTGAAAGAAAACTAGATTGAATACCGGCACATAACCTTAAATAGCAGCTAGAGAACATTTGACATACTCGATTGTATAAACTCACACTCACTCAGTTTTCTTAAAGTATCAACGGTATTTTTTCCTAATTAATTTAGATCACAACCATACTAGCATAAATAAGAAGTTCATGTAACTCAGCAGTATCTGTCAACATCCTTACCTTTGTTCAAAATGTATCAACACATTGTCAGATGGGGAAAATGGCAAATGTTCTCAGTTTGTGAAAAAACTAACAATAGCCTAGATTTCCTCCTCTCTGGTCTGTTGTGTTGTTGGCCATGAATTTTTTATTCGACCAGATAATTACAGCTTATTTAATTATGAATGGTAGCTAAAACTCCGGATAATAAGTGACAGCATTTACCCACGCCTAGATCACAGAAAACAAAGCATGTTAGTAGTAAACATATGATCTGGAAGACAACAATTTCATTTAGCTTATTCTGTATCAGTCTTTAGAGCCGTCTCTATTATTAAAACTCAATTTGAACGTTTCTATTCTTCTTTTGTGTTTCCAGGGACAAGAAAAAAATCCTTGCCAGAACCATCAGTTCAGGATTAAAAAAAATAACTCTCAGGCTTAAAAACTAGATTATTTTCTACACGTTCAAAGGGGACTACCGTGCAGTAACGCCTCCTAAACGACTCAGATGACTTCACTCAAAGTGGTCTAAGCATTTTACACATTTAATGCCTCTGTCATATGATGTCTGCCCCTCAAGGGCTGATTATCCAATTACACAGGCTCCATCTGAAGGTGCCATTCTAGTCATACGGTCCTCCCTCTCTTTTGAAGACATGGTCCACTTCTCTGCAGGCTAATCGTGCAGACTACATGCTTTTGAAGTCCCTGACTGTAGCTGGGACACAGTGTCCTGACCCGTTAGAGATGAGAGGCAGTGTGTGTGGGGCAAGCTTGGCCCCCGGGTCCAGGGAGGGACGTTGGGTGCTTTGGCTGCGGCCCCTGTGAGCAGCGCAGACAGGATGCGAGTTAACTGCAGCCCACTTACGTCAGCCAGCGGGATTCACGAGGTCGGTCTCTTTTATTCTCAGAGGGAGAAGGGGGGAGAGAGGGAGAACGCCTGGGGAGGAAACCTCGCCTTGGCTGAGGCGACAGACGACCTCCAGAGCTAAGTTTTGCCACGGGGTTGCATCAGCCACAGGACGGGGAAACCAAAAGCATGTTTCCTGGTCGCTCGTCAGCATCCCCACCCTGCACTGCGAGCACCGCAGCACACACTGACCATTAAAATAATTCCACTGTTTACTAAACCACTGCCACGGTCAACTCACTCTCACTTCCCTCACTACGAGCAGAGGTTTATCTTTACAAGTCCTGTGACATTTAATACATCTGCTAGTACCTTATTTAGGTACAGATGGATTTTTACTGAAGTTGAATTTTGCAGTTTACAAAATAAATGTACAGATCTTAAAGTGAGTTTGCTTCTTTTCTCTATACAATTCTTGTATACAATATATTGGGGTGTTGAACTCTTGGATGGGCAAAAGGAGATAGCTGAATAACCTTTGGTTCTGGGAAATTATAATGTACATTTTTCCCAATTTTGTAGAAAAAGCTAATTACGTGGTGAAACGTCAGGTTAATCAATGATGGAAAGAATCGTTTGCTGCAACCATCAAGTACAAATAATCTATACATTATTTCAATAAGGAAAACAGACATTTGTTTATAGTTTAGTCCTATAAAATAAGTTTTGCACATTGACTGTAAACATCTAATTACTTTGCCAATGCGTCTTTGACTATAAACGGAAAAAAAGTGCTCCAAAAATAATCATATGAACTATAACGGTACGTCCACACAGCCGCGTTAAAAAAATCTTGAAAATCTTGGAGGTGGGCGTGTCTGAAGCTTGGGGATTTTTTGCGAGCAACGCGACCAACAACCAATCACATGAATCTCCCGCCCCCGACATACAAAGCAATAGCAATGTTAAAACGAAGTAAACTGGATATAAAATCCCCAAACAGGCGAAAACCTCCCAGTTTCACCCACTGTCTCTGCCACCTCCCTCCATGCCTGGTTCCTCCGGTTTGTATCCCGGTAAGTTAATAGGGACTGGTCATAAAGAACCGGGTGATTTGATACCGCAATAACTAATTTCTCCTCCATTTTGTTAGGAATATAGAAAATGAACTGCGGTATGTCACTCCCAGCTTGCGCGCGGTTTGATTGGCTAGCGCTTGTACTCTCAGATTTGCAGAAACGGGATTTGATTGGCTGACGCTTCCACCTCAGCTTCAAAAGTTGAACATTGCTCAACTTTTGAATCCTGAAAATCCTGGAAATCTTCGCTTTGCTTCCCACAATGCAGTTCGGCGAAAAGTGAGGCAACGTGACGTCACCCCATTCAAAGTGAATGGGCAGAAGCGTTAGAAGATTTTTTTAACGCTGCTGTGTGGACGGGCTGTAACTATCAAGTACTTTTGGAATATTAATATTATTTGTGGAATAAAGTAAACCTGTATCTTGGCCATTATAGAAATTGTCCAGATTTTTCCAGAAATTCATAAATGACACTTATAGGTTGAGTAGTGAATGAACAAGTGGAACATTCCTCCAAAGCCCCTTCCCTTGGTGAGGTTGAATCCCCCGTGTGCCCGGACTGAATGGTGATTGTCTTTTAAAGTTTAGTAAAAGGTCACCAGTCCTTGAGGGTGTTTGTACTCCAGAGAACAGAATGGAGAGGATGCAGAGGAGGAAACGCAGGCTGCTTGTTTTTTCCCTTCATACATTTCTCTAGAGATGCAAGACATTTTTTTTACAAAATGTTCCTCATGTTCGGGTCCGGCTTTGCCTCCTGGGCCTTTAGTTAGTCAGGTGTAGAGTGTTCATCAGGACGTGCAGTTATCACACTGCTGCAGCCAAACACAGAGACACACCCGCGTGGACTCAGCTGTCACTGATGGAGGAAGAGAATGAGAAAGAGAGGATGGAGGGAG
>CALSBZ010046601.1:2228454-2241760 GCA_943591055.1 Gobionotothen gibberifrons
AAAGACATCTGATACTAATCTGTCTTCTCTGGTGCTGCAACTAGTGAGATCTCGAGAGATTTGATTGTATTTTGTTGCGTCAAGGCAGTGAATAAAAGAGAGATTTAGAAAAGGTAAAATAAACAAATAGCACATTTTATATAATCGTTTAATAACATACACAATTATAAACACGTGAAAAGTAAAATAGATGGAAACCATAGTAGAGAAAAGCAACTTAGTACATCTACTCAAGTTTTCTTACTATTCATCCACTCATTTAACTTTCAAACTGTGCCATAGAACAACCTATCAGAGTTAAATAATTAACTCAATACTCCAATAATGTAAATCTATCTCAAAGTTGGTTTACAGATTTAAGAATTCAAATCTAAAATAGGATTCATTTTATTGTAATATTAAACTACCAGATAGTGTCGAAAAATTGTAAATTACACTACGTCAGCTTCTTGCTTAAAGGCACATAGCAGGGTCTAAACACAGCGTGTAACTGAATGGTGAATTTTTAAAGGGAAACCAGGATGAAGAGATATGTACTATACTCTGTAACTGGGGCAGTGTTATGGACTCTTTCTATGCTGTATAGTGGCTCTGTGTATGGAGCACATCTCTCATACTGCCTCGGGTAGGAGTTCACTTCCCACTGAGGCCATTCATGCTCACATTATATGCAGTCAGTGCAGCTGAAAGTGTCACACAAATGGCTTCTCTGAATGGACTTTCAGGGCTTTCCACTGTTAATGCAACTTCTATTTTAGGAAGTTATGTTGTCTTTCTGTATGAAATATCAGCACAGTCGGTTGATCTCACGAGGTCAAACAAACTTAATGACAATATTCCTGTTCAGTTCATTGACTTTAGTTGTGACATCTAAAAAGGGGAAGCCAGTTCTGCCTGGTCATGTATTGACGTATTGACAGAATGCCTCTACAGTGGATCCTCAATGAAACATGCTAACAGCTATGCTAATGGTAATGCTTTTAGGAACGCTTTCACTCTCAATCTCACGCTGCCCAAACTATTCTCACGCCAAAAACGAGATGAACCGGCGATCGTTTTTGGTTGGTTATTTACAATGTTGAGTTGACAGCTGCTCAAGCTGTCGATCCGCTCCCTCCCCGCCCCCACCATTCTTAACAACGTTAACAGACAGCAGAGCAGTGGGAGCTGGTTGGTCAATCCCCGACCCGTATTGCACATGCGCAGATCTAAGATCCAGTAGAAATGATAAAGAAGTAAAAGTCTGCTGCTTATTGTTCTACTAGGCCAAAATAGAGTCAAAGAGTATATGAGAGTGAGATTGGGTTAATTCATATATTTGGCAGTTTGGAGTAAGTCTATAGATTTGTGTGTGTGTGTGTGTTTCATGTATAGGCCTCTCACGATAATTAATTTTGTTAGATACATTTTTTCGGAAATGATTGCGATAAACGATAATATTGTCGGCACCGTTGTATGACCATTTTAGACCACTGACATAATGATAATATATAATAATAATTCAAGTACATCCTTTCAAACTGCTAGTCACATCCTCATGTAAATGGCAATTTATCGAGTTCATTTTTATTTATCGTACGATAAGTCAATTAAATGCTTATCGCGACAGGCACACAATAAAACTGTGTTAACAAACATGTGTTTGACTTTCATTAGTGAATGAAAGTTTGTGCCCTTTATAGTCCGTGTCCAATATTGTGTATTTGTATATATTGTATATATATGCTAAGGTCCCGCTGCTGACACGATAGCAGTCATTTAGTGCGCATATGTGTAATTAAACACATGATATCAAAATCTCACTCCAGCCAGGTACCCAAAGTTGGCAACCCTGGTAAACCGTTGGCACGTTTCAGCGATTGGCATTATGACGAATGATGTATGTCATGTATGTATGCTCAGTACTCAAGAGTAATGTTTTATATTGAAAATATATTGGTAATATATGCTAGACTACATTCAGACCTCGTATGTGATCTACAGTGGCTGGAGATGCTAACCGCTAACATGCTAGCCAGCGAAGAACATAGCATTGTTAGTCGCTTCCTGTTTTTATAGCGTCCTTCTATTTTCTCTTCTCTGTGTCGTTTACTCCCTCAAGTTCCCTCTCAGGATTGTTCATAAATTAATCCAATAAGGACTTATTTAGTGAAGGGGAGGATGTTTTTGCACCAATGACTCTTGTCTCCTCGTCAGTAAATCATCCCTTTTTTTTGTGAGACAGTTTTTACTGCAACACAGAAGGTTAAATGAAAGTGAGTGAAGCCACTTAGCTAATAAGTTACAATACCTTCCTCTGTGTTGAACTCTTAGGCTCTTCGTCAGCACCATTAAGACGGCTTCCTATTGGCCATCGGTGGCATTAATGTGAGAAACGTTACCAAAGTGAAACCAACACTGATGAAAATGAACGCTGGTGAGACCGGCTCTTAAGACTGGAAGTGTTTTTCAGCTTTGCAAAGATATGATGTTCTTTCCTTTCATTTCACCCCACAGAACGTGTGCTTTCTGCACAGGAAATTGCTGAGTTCATGCCTTTTTTCCCTTCCTTGTTGTGTGTCTGGGCTGCATCTGTCAATATGAGATGTCCTTTTGGGAATTTTAACCCCCTCCAGGATGAGCACTCTTCTTCCTCTCTGTTGCATAATCACATTGCAGTATCGCGTCTCAACATATAGACCTCCGCCGCCCACCGGAGGTTTTCTTATCAAGCTCTTTTTTATGTTGCCCTCGGTGACCCAGCCAGCACTTCAATCTCATCCTCGACATTTCTGTTATTGGATGACTTTCCCGCTCTTTTCTCAACACACAGAGGATGTGATCTCAGCGTTATTGTACACAAAAGCAAAATCCCTGCAGACCCCAAAGGATGCTGCTGCTGTTTAATCTCTGCATGATTACAGTAACGTAGTCTCTCTCTCTCTCTCTCTCTCTCTCTCTCTCTCTCTCTCTCTCTCTCTCTCTCTCTCTCTCTCTCCCTCCCTCCATGGACAGCATCCCACATGCTGCCCCGGGCTGCAGCACCGTGCCACGAGCCTGACTTTACTAGGCAAAAAAAATCAATACGTAATCATCGTCATGGAAACAGAGCAAGGTTTAGAAATGTAGATGTTTTGTTTTAAAGCATGTAAAGGGGACTGCGGGTGCTTGATGTCATCTCAGACCTGGTATGCTAGAAGGTTAAGACCCTCAGAGAAATACTGACTGCTTCTTTAAAAGGAAACTGGCGACCGTGGCCTGTCGTCTGAGGGCGAATGAGGGCAGCAGCCTGGGCAGAGAGCCAGGCTTCAGAAAGGAAAAGGTGACAAGTCCTCATTGTTGCCCCTTAAAGACCAAGATTGTATTTGAATGCAGATCTACTTGTCAGAGTCTTAACGGAGTGAAATCTGAACGTACTGACGGGACGTGCAAAATGATCTCCAGTGATACACATCTATGAATCCCAACAGCCATGAAATTGTGCTTGAATTAAATACTTTTCTGAAGACTTGTCGGATAAATCTTTTGAGAAAAGGATAAAAATCTATGCAGCTGAACCGCAGATATAGCCTTTTCTTAATTCCATGCTTTTTAGCCAACATTTTGGTCAGAGATTCTGGATTGCTATGCTAATGGAGCCAAGAGCCAAAGATGAGAAGTGGGATACAAAGATCTGTTGAACTCACTTCTTTCCAACTCCATACCCCCAATTTATTTAACCAGTGCCTTTTGTTGAAGTGACAGTGTTAAAAGGGGGGTGACAGAGGGGATGGCACGTGGCAAATGGTCATAGGCCAGATTTGACCCCGGGTCCTCAGCCCCAGTATATGGGCCTCAAGCTCTACCAAGTGAGCTATATGGTGGCTCATGTAGCTCACATGTGAAGTAGTACTCACTAAGACCTGTAAAGTGACTTCTTAAGTCAAATTGGTGGACACACAAAAGTTATTTTTCTATGGAAAAAGATTCAATGCTTTAAATTATTTTGGGCTCTAAAAAATCCTTCAAATGATAAAATCTAAGAGGGAAACATTGCCGTTTTAATTTAACTGTCTGGCCATAACTTGATAGCATATTTCTTTTAAAATAGCTACCTGTTAAGACATGAAGTGACTTTGCCATAAGCCTGCAAGCAAGTAAAAAAAGCAGATCAAAATCAGCTCGTGGTACAAAGTTAATCCACTAGCATTCTGGTCTCTTGTCCAGGGACTGAAGCCCAGCAAAGTGCGTGAGCAGAGTTCGAAGCAATGGGGCACGGAGATTAAGATGAGGATGACGACAGGAACGAAAAAGATGGAGAAAACAGATTTAAGTATCAGGATGTGGGAAGTGAGCTTCTGGGAAGAGAGTGGGCTGTGTGTAAAGATGGATAATCCATTTTTAGGGTCCCTCTGCTTCACAGCCACAGCTAGAGCCAGTACTGTACGGCAGACTGTTAACAGACGTCTCCCTTGACTTGACAATGAAGCCCTGTGTGTGTCCTGTCCTGAGAAAGTCATCAGTGCTTAGTCACGGGCAGCGCTGTCCGGACCTTCAAGGATCTCATAAATGTCAAACAGGAAGTGAGAGAGTGCTTTAACGGTAGCTGATCCTGTCACGGTTAATTCATTATTTAACGTGAGAGAAGAATCCTCTACTCTGCCTTACAGTCTTCTGAGGTAACGGAGCTCATGTGGCCAAAGCAGAAGGGACTGTGGGTAGTTTGTCCCTTTTTTATCTAATACAAGATTACAAAGATAACTAGATACAGCATTGGAGGTAGGGCCAATTCATTCCTATGAAAGTTGTTGTTCAAATTGGCCTTTTTTAAATACAAAATCACTTTTTTCGCATCCTATGGGCCCCTATGAGTTTTTCTTGAATCCCAGCGCTCAGTGTCGGCTGGTACCGGTTTTGTCAAATGAATTCAGGAGGGTAAAAACTATTTTCCCTGGTTTGTAAGGTGATTTACAGAAAAGTGATGACACCTTCTAAGACTGTTGATCTTATGTTATTTGCATTTTATGTGTACCCACAAACAAATGGCTATTTATAAAAATTCCCAAGGAGTAAATACACTGTAATTATCCATGGTCAACCCTACACTATCTCTACAGTATCCATAAAGATATGTGTTTAAAAATATTTGAAGCCCGACTTTAAAGCCTGGCTCTCTTCCTGGAGGGTTTTCCCTCACCACCCAGGCTCTGGCATCGTTCCCGTGTCATTCACTTGTTTCTTCTCTTCTATGGGCATCGGGCTCTGGACCAGTGGCCCCTGATCCCCTTCCCAAGCTGGTCACATGCTCCAGAAATGACCGCCACATTCCCAGCCAGCATGCATCAGCAGCAAGCCATCTATGTCTCACACTGACCCCTCAGGTGGGGTAGGGGCACGTCCACTCGGTGCTGGCTCATCAACAGAGTCCTGTTTCTTGGATACAGCCGGCGTCATTATTATGTGTTGAAATGGAAAGAAAGAGTCTTGTATCTGTTTTTGGACTAAATCTTTCCATCTTCTCCCCAAACCAAAATATATGATGTCAGAAAAAGTGTGAAAAATTACTACTCTAACATGTCATGGTTGCCTTTTCCCATTTGCGTCATCAGGGTTTTTTCGATCCTTTCATTGAGTATGTTTATTTTATATAGATGTCACTGATGTTTTTCTGTCTCTCCCACAGCACGACGGACGGCCCTACTGCCACAAACCGTGCTATGCTGCCCTCTTTGGGCCAAAAGGTAATACTCATGTACTTTTATTCAGCATAAATTACTACATTCACCTGTTTTAGCATCTTTACTAGACTTTGATTGTACTCTCATACAGTATATTAACTTGACTTGTTGTGTATTCTTTAGTATTGTGTTACTTGGTTTGTTTATTGACTAACTATATTGTAAAAGGTTTTTAGAATGGAGGCGCAAAAAATACTCAATCACGAATAATAAATAGATAAGTAAATACAATTTAAAAAAATTAAATCAAAACACAAATAGATCAGTAGTGTGATTCATAAATAAAATAACAAAGAGTGCATTTTATTTTTACAAAAACTACATTTATCTATTTTTGTATTCACGTGTCTATATATTCTTTGACTTGTTCAACTGCTACTGCTGTTAGATAGCTGCAATCTTTTTATTTACCAATATGTATTTATTGATCAATACATTATTTATGGAAGGTAATCATTTTGTAATATTCTATTCATTTATTAAAAAAAATATGTATTTATTTATTATGTCAGATATAAAATATTTTCTCTTGTGTCAATGATTTTTTTTCAGGAGTGAACATCGGTGGAGCTGGCTCTTATGTGTACGATGCTCCCGCCAACAACAACCCCACCAGCGTGGATTCTGCCCCAAAAGCTGAAGAGAAGCGAGTGTTTGTCCCCAAGGCAGCACCCAAAGGTAACTCAGAAGCATGTTATTCGTACAGTGTGTACTATATTTGTGGATCTATCAGCGAGCGTTGACAAGCAGGGAGAAAGATAGTTCATAGGGTCGTTTTCCCCTTTAGACTTATTGTGTTGTAGGTCAAAGGAAAGCTGTTGCTGACTCAATGATAAGAACGTCGATACACAAAGTCTTTTGGGACCTCAGGAGGATTTTCTCAGACGTGTCAGATCGGGTGTGTTTCCCCTGTCAGCAGGAACAAAAACCCTTTATCTGTTTTTTCTTCAATTGGTCTCCGCTGTGCACTTTTCTGTTAATGGCTTTTTTCTATTCACTTGGTTTTTGAAGCTAGAAGACTCAGCAAAGGTTAAGGATTTTTTGTTTGTTCTCTGGACATAAAACCCTTCAATGTGCAGGGGCTAACTTTTGAAATAACTTGCCATATAACATACAATCTTTGGAATATTTGACAGTTTTTAAAAGCTTTTATCTAATCAAATAAACAGGAAAGATTAAAAAAAATTCTTTATACAATTAGTATAATATGTAATAAATTGACTACCATAATTTTCAAGCATTGAATGTTGAAAGCCAGGACTACTGTAATATTATTTTAACATTCAAGTGTCATGTTCGAGTTTTAATCATAACACCTAGTTTTCATGCTATTTATCGTTTGTTTAAGGTTGTGCTCAAGTTTTAAGTATCATTTAATCTTTGTGCTTTTATTTATTCTATATTAATATGTTGGGGAAAAAAGTGTTGTATGTGTGTAGGTTGTTTTATGACAGAATAACACCAAACCAGTGTCTTTGCTGTTTGGCGCCACCTGCTGTCTGAAAACAACACTACATGTTCACTAAACCTCCGATGACTCCTGATTGGAGTAATGAAGTAGCCTGGCAACCAGAATATGTCAAATTGTCGTAATTAGCCTCTTAACGTAATTATTCCCTGTTGTAACATATAAAAACAGTTAAATATTAAGCTCAATTTCATTTGGTTTAATTATGAGTTTTTCACACCTAACTCAAAAGATTGGTGGTCATTATTCAATAGTTTCTCTTGCCTTTCCACTAATTGAATGTGTGTTTGTGTGTAATGTTTTAGCAGCTGGAAGCATCACCACCTTTTCTGGAGAGGCCAACCTGTGTCCCCGATGCAGCAAGAAGGTGTATTTTGGTGAGTAGTTAACACATTCAGGGACAAAAGGTGAGGTGGAAAAAGGTTTTGGAAAGGTGTGAACCTGCAAAGTGGTTGCCATGGTGTCTCACAGCTGTGTGTGTTTGTGTGTGTGTGTGTGTGTGTGTTTGTGTGTGTGTCTATAGCTGAGAAGGTGACATCACTGGGTAAGGACTGGCATCGACCCTGTCTGCGCTGTGAGAGGTGCAGCAAGACTCTGACTCCTGGCAGCCATGCAGAGGTGAGGCAAAGACTAAGAAAACAAAGATGGAGGAATACTGCGAAGAAGAAAATAACTACTAGGGTCGCACAATAAATAAAAATTGCAAAACGTTGACGAGTACAATCTCCAAATAGCAGTAAGAGCAATATTGGGATAAAGTATTGTGGTGCTGCAGAGACGTCCCGGTTTGCAAACAATATTTTACTTTGTTTGGAACAGTTCCTCTTGAAAAATCACACCAATGTGAATAATGTTTCAAAAATGATCATTCCCTCTTATATCCAGAATCATTTCGCAATTGCAATATCAGTCAAAAATAATTGCAATTAGTTATTTCCAAACATTCACATCCATGTTTATACTAGATTAGTGCTGCAATGATTATCTGAGTCACATCATTTTTTTTAGCGATAACCATTTTGATATTTAAATTATTAATAATAATCGCACCAATGGCAGAAAAGACGGTTTCAAGCCTCAAATATATAGATATATATATATATATATATAACATTTTAAATTCAATATTGGATTTTTGACTGACAAAGCGTTTATAATATTTCACAAGCAAATCTGGTTTCATCATTACAACTGTAAACAACACTCAAATCAACAACAAACAAACAAACACTGTGTTATATATATATATATATATATATATATATATATATATACACACTGAAAAAACTGGACCGTTGACTTTAATTAAATATATTAAGTCAACAGATTTCAGATAACTGTATCATGTTAGTTGAAAGCAATAATATTAAGTTGAAACCTTATATATTTATTTAAACTAAATATTATTGCTTTGAACTAACTTAATATTAATATTTAATTAAAGTCAACCATTTCAACCGTTTTTTCAGTGTAATGGTAAAAAATATATATTTTCAAAGACAATTATTTTTGAGTTATATATGACCTCTACAAGTTAAAGGATCCAAAAAAAATAATAAAAAATGTATATAAATGAAACAAACAGCAAACAAGGGAATGACACAAGAAGAATGGAAATTAACGTCACTAAAACAATCAAAAATAATCACCATAGACAGAATAAAAGTATTTGTTTTTAATAGTCCTCACACCTGTCTGCCTGACCATTTATAGATCAGTATTTATAGAAATGTATGCCTTCATGTGTTAATGTTTGCATTTGATCCAATTGCAGCATGACGGCCAGCCCTACTGCCACAAACCCTGCTACGCTGTTCTCTTCGGGCCCAAAGGTATCCGCTAGGGGGCGCTGTCCACCCACCCATTATCAGCTGCACTTTATAACAGAATGTCAAAATGTCCGAGCATTGAGCCACGCTGCACACGTTGCACATTACTCGATGTTACTCGAGTCATTTCATCATAGCATTGTCTGCAACACTGCAGCAGCTTCTGGAGGAAATGTTTTGCAACCTCTCCTGCTCATGTTGTTCCTTCTCTCCCCCTCTCTCCTCCCCCCCCCCCTGACTCCCCCCTTGTCCCTGTGGTTTCTCCAGGCGTGAACACTGGTGGTGTTGGCAGCTACATCTATGAGAAGGAGCCCAGTGCAGTGACCCAGCCTTGAACCTTTTGTCCCCTCAGCTTCATCCCTCCTCTTCTCTACACAACACTGACCATCAACCACAGTATTATTCGTCCTCTTCCTCCCACCTGGCGCTCATACCTGAGACAAATTATCCCTTTTCTCCTTTATTCTGACCCGCTCCCAGCTGATTTAGCACCAGGAGGAATGATTTAAAATGGCCTAAACATGTGTTGTATATACATTTGCTCCGGGAGAGCCACACCAAGCATTCCCACAGGTATTCCAAGTAATTTAATGCCATGTTTACACATTTATAAACGTATGAGAACACAGTCAAATACGAAGGTCCTATAATTCAATTTTGTAGCCTGACAACAGTGTGATCGAGAATATCCGGTTTGAGGTGACTTGTGTTTAACAAAAATGTGACAGAGATTGATTCTTGGGTGTGGAGAAGTGCCTTCTGGCTGGAGGTGGAGGTGGAGGTGTAGCGCGTTGACAGCCGGAGGAATCACGCCTTGGAGGCACAGGTGGTGCTCAGAATCAGGTTGCCAATAAATGTGTATTTTAAAAATGCCATATTTACCTTTTTCCCGCCTGTCTACATTCCTTATTTTAAAAGAAATACAAAAAAATCCCAACATATTGCAAAAAAGGTGGGAAAGTGGACCTGTTAGGCGACTGTTACATGACTTCCAACACATCCACAACGCTGTATTGAGTCAACATGAATTTATTCTAATTTTAAGCATATGTTATTAACCAAAATCTGCTTTATGTGCTAATAAACAACAAAACCGTCCATTTTCAAAATAAGGCAGAATGTGGATGGGGTTTTCTAAATGGAGGAATGTGGATTGCCGGATAAGAAACAAGTATTTATTGCTTCAAATTAAGTCCTTCAAATTGAATTAGCCATTGTACTGCTACCCTTTATGGGACTGATTGTGAAGGAGGTCAAACAGGGCAATGTAAGCTGTAAAAAATATCTACAACTAAGATGTTTTATTGTTAATTATAAATAAATAACCCGGCTGTTATTTTCCGAGAAATGGCGCGCTATTTGAAGTATTTGTTGCCGTTAGCAGAGACAGTAGCTTAGCTCGTAGACACACTGCAGACAAGTCATTCTGTGAGAATGTGCATCCTAGTATTATCGTAAGACTGTTACTGTGTTTGTTTAATACCTGTCGTACATCGTAGGGCTCACTGTTTGTAGAATGAGACGCTGCACTTCAGCCCTGCTGCATTTTGTCTTTTTAATTCCTTGAATAAATATGTAATAAACTCTTCTTCCGTGTTGTTACAGTTATTGACAGATCTTTTTAACTCCTTTTTCTGTTCATGAATTGCAATAAACAAACATTACATGCAAGGCCGGATTAGTACCTCCAGGGACCCCTGGGCACTGAGAGCTCAGGGCCCCTCAACCCAACACGTAACAACACGCCTACCCAACATGACCAATATTTTAAATTTTCTTTCAATCTGGCATGTCAATCGCACACCTATTTGTCAAAAGCAGGGACGCAGCCACATAGTTCAACCAAAGTGGGTCTAGCCTTTTGCCATTTCAGTCAAAAATCACAAGACAAAGATACAATGGATAAGATCTCAAGAAAGTGTATGACTCAAGAAGACCTAGGTGATATCACTCAAAACCTCAGAGCAGCACCCCACTTAAAATTCCAAAATATGACTGGCTGGCTGTACAAGTACACAAGGAGTTCTATGTTTCACAACTATTGAGTTACAAAAGTAAAACATGTATTGAAAGTATGTGGTAGCTCAACTAAGTGATCAGTATATTATGATATAAGATATTTGTGTGTGTGTGGGTGAGAGAGAGAGAAAAACAAAACACAATAACAATGTATGGTGAGTGAGGTTGTGCCAAAAAAACATGTTTCTCTTGTCACTGAGGGCCCTCTCTTGCGCAAGGGCCCCTGGGCACGTGCCGAGTGTGCCCTGTGGTTAACTCGGCCTTGACTACATGCGGTTTGAGCTTGTGGATTCCTTGTCTAATTATTAGTTAACTTGTTGCTATTAGACGAGGTGGAAAGTAAAAACTCATACAAAGTATTACCAAACAGAATAATTACGTTTTTTTTTTATGAATACTAAACCTCATTATTACTACAAATCACTTTGATTTACATTTTTGTGATTGAGAGCAAGGGAAACTAATTTCCCTACGGCCATAAGAAGAAAAATAGCTAGTAGGTCTGCACGATTAATCAAACATTTTAATATAATCGCTATACGGACTAGTGCATTTTTCAAAGTATTTGTTAAAGTACAAAAGCATTGTGGAGCTACAGAGATATCCCGATCTACCAATTTAGATTTAAGAAAACATCTTAGTTTTTGTAAAGATCCTCTTAAGCAATCACACCATGATCATTCTAATATACTTTTCAATTATAATGAGAAACAGTGATGATCAATCCCTGCTATAAAGTGCAGGCCTGCCAGCTAGCTTCAGAGAAACGTCATTACAAAATCTGAGCCCTTCTCTGAATGAATCACTTGGCTCATTCATATCAGGGCGGTTATAACTAACTTATTATGCTTTATGAGGCAGGAAAGCGTGAGATGTGGTACAAGCTGCATGATGTGTTTCTTAGTATTTTAGTCCGGTCTAAACTGCATACTAGCTGATGCTCGTTTTGGTCACGCTCTACTTTATAGGTCCCTTAATTCCTAATGATTTCCTCTGACGTTTTAATGAAACAACTTTGATATTAGGTTTGAATTTAAAAGGAAAATAGACAATGGTTATGCTTATAGTACAACAACTAATTCCTCCTTTGAAAACACCTTCAAGTTCATAAAGTATGCTGCCTAAAAAGTGCAATAATATAGATGACATCACTTTCATATTACCTGCACATTTATTTGGAAGTTGAGGCCCTTATTTCTAAATGTCCTTTCTTTCATATTTGATTTATTGAGTGATGCATTGATGTGTTGTAATGGTCACCCATACAAGGGACGTAATGTTAACAACACCAAATAAAAGTAAATATTAATCAATATTGGGATAATATGATTCCCAACACTGGTTGAATTCCTCGCTATGCTGTGATTTACAACTTTAATATCACCTACATTTTTAAAAACATGTTACTATCTTGCATGTTTGGCTGATCTACTGTTGACTGACAATTAACTTTAGATGTCACAGTAAATAATAGGAAATCATCTCTTTTGTGTTTTCCCTCAAGCAAGTAACGACCTAACATGCAACAGTGACAGGTCTCATAATCGGGATTAGCTCGTTTTGTTAAATGTGACAGCGCTCAGAAACCTAAAGAAAATAGACCAAGCTTAGTTAGCACTGAGGCAACACTAAGCTCATTGTGTTGCACTTCACACACATATCGAAACATAATGACTGACAGCAGGAACAGTTGCTTGCACTGCTGCACAGTTTCAGCCTTGCATCACTTTAAAGAAGTTCCCTAGATTCCTCCGGGTCCGTCTGCGGCGTTACGGCCGCGGATGGGTACAGTAGCTTCGCTCGTGCACATGCAGGCTGCACGGTTGCACGCTATGTCATCATTGTAGTCGTAAAAATCAAAATATGAACGACCATTTGTCCCACATTTGGTCACTTTTAATAACCATGTGGAAACTTTGTGCTGAGCCGCACCCGGGGAAACACAGTACAGTTGCCTGGATACCAAACAGATGTCAGTGTATGTATGTATGGCGTCACACGGCCGCCTACATGTGAACTCTTTATTGTCTTCAAATAAGACACACACATATTCACGTACACACACCTTGGTCTGACTGTGGTCTTGTGATGGAGAGTGCAAAATGAAACCATCTGTTGCAAAATGAGACTCATATGACTTCCAGAGAAAACAATTGTCACCACCTGTAGGAAGTGTTGGCCTCAGGAAGGAATAGTCAACGGCTTCAGCTAGTCTTAAAGGAGCAGTAGGTACATTTGAGAAACCGCCTCGAGTGCACAAAAATTCCAAAGTACACAACCGAAAAGAATCCGCC
>CALSBZ010046601.1:2242160-2259046 GCA_943591055.1 Gobionotothen gibberifrons
CGATGTTGATGCAAACTCTGCCATGGTGAAAGTGTCCTGCTTGCAGCGGCTGCTGCTGGCGACTGAGCAACAGCTGAGTGCCCGGAGACGTGAAACACGCCCAATGACGGCACGAGTGTGTGTGTGTGTGCACAAGATTGAAGGCTGACAGACAGGTCGGCCAACCAGTTAAAATAATTGGTCGTAGTTTTTACAGTATTACGGCTTCCACAGATGAATTTTTTTATGGATTTTTTTTCAAAGCACTTAGAATATTCATTGCTATCAGGATATTAAGAGCATTCCATGGAATATAACAAAAAGTGTATCTCGAGCCGGTTTCTCAAACTTACCTACCCCTCCTTTAAGTCTCTATACTGAATGTGGAAATGTTGTCTCTTACATTGTATGTGAAGTTATTTGTTTGCTCATTTTGAAGGTATTGATTTCTTTACACAAAACAAAAAAAATTGTTTTCTTGGTAAAGGTGAAACTCTCTGCTCCATAGTTTCTCTCTTCACTGTACATTTTACATGTAATATTCCATCTGTCACATACTTATATGTAATACCTTGCTTTATACCTTGTTGTTGTTAATTTGTAAATTCAACATGTATATTTTCTACTTTCTTGTTTATTTCTTGTCTTTTAATTTGTATTGTACAATGCCATGTCTTTTTATGCTGCTCAAGTCAATAAAGTAATATCTTATCTTATCTGATTGACAGATTTTCAATATTTGTTTAATAAGGATTTCAGATGAGTTACTCGTACAATAGATGAAGACTATTAAGGAGAAGAGGTTGGATTTGTTCCTCCTTCATTGTCACTTGTGCAAAGAATTTTTTTTGTGGACTCTGTAATTGAGGTTGAGACCCTACAAATGCTTCCAAGGGAGAACAATGTTATGTAACATGTGATGTTAGTCCCTCTGACTTAAACACCCTGAACAAAGTGGTTCCAGAAACCATTTCCATGCAAACTGAAATATCTGAGTGCCATTCAAATTTGTACCGACATCCACAGGATAAACTCTTAGAACTTTTCTAATGCTTCGACTTTTGTCTACCGTGTCATCAGATCAAAACTCCTGTGAGGCCTATTTTGGTTTAGGCCTTAATAATTAACAAATGACATTCCCAACAGCCACAGCTCCAAGACCAATTAAAGAAACCTTCTGTGAACACAACTCAGCAAATGAAGTGATTCTGGACTGGAGGTGTCAGATTTGGAAATATCTGCTCTTTGTGTAATCCATAACTGCTTTTCCATTATAAGGGGATATCAATTCCTCCCTGTGTCTTTCTTTTCCTTTGGACCAGTCCCTCTTCATGGGGAGCGAGACATTGTCTCACATCATAAAACAATATTTCCAGCATCTACAGTTATTCCCTAAATAGAAACTTGCATACCGGCGATGTGAACGGACTCAACGGATCCAGCAGATGTCCGAAAGCTTCATCGTAGTGACCAAAGCAGCCATATTGGAAGAGAATAAACGTCACTTGAATGGAGCCAGGACTCTCTGGGGATGTCTTGTCACTTGTCATTGTACACCAGTCACACATAAAGCAGCGACTTCAAATTTGTTGGGTAATTTGACAGAGTTGAGGTGCTACCTTGAGCCTCTTAACATATTCATTACTTTATATGCAATACATTAATAAAGTTTTGATCGAACACACGTCTTTATATATTCTTAATTCAGACGTTATATGGAATGCAAGTTAATGGGAAAGCATGAGTTGGTTGTTACATGATCAACACTAAAATTGATATAGATCTACGGTCCTTGGCTGATGTGCGGCATGCATACCGAGAAGACACCAACATGTGTTGATGTACGTTTTAAATGGGGAGAAGTGGTGGTGTCATTTTACAAAACTGAATGCTTTGATTGACATGATTGTATTCTCAAAAGTAATAAAAGCACTTAACTGCATTGGTATTGATTAGGGCTGCACGGTTTTGAAAAAAACTGACATTGCGATTTTTTTCCCCCTGCGGTATATATTGCGGTTTTTTGTTTTTTTGTGACCAACTTTTTATTGTTGTTTTTTTTTTTTTGCCCTCACAAAAGGGATTTATACAGATACAAATTATATAGACAATACAAAAAGAAAAAGAAAAGACAAAGAAAAAAATATAGGGAATCCCTTTCCCATGCCACCCCGTCCCTCCCTCTTCCCACCCATCTTACCATTTCACAGAAAATCCTACCTGATGTTTTTTAGCAATCGTCTGAGTTCATCTATATATTATATATATTATAGCATAACAATTTATCCACATAAGATACATTCATACTTTTTTTGTTGCTGTGCATGCAGACTCAGAGCCTGCCTGTCACTCCACTCAAGGCCGCGCAGGTTTTCCTTTTGTAGCAAGCAGCAAAATAATTGTAACATGACGTGTTTGAGTTAATTTACCGACTAAATATCGAACGCCCTAAAAAAAAAAAATTATAAAAAAAAAAAAAAAAATGAATTAATAAAAAAAAAAAAAAAAAAAAAAGAAACCGCACGTCCCTGCGGTGTGAATACCGCGCATGCGCATATCGCGGTTATCGCCATGACACGGTATATCGTTCAGCCCTAGTATTGATACATATTTTAACGTATTTGTTGATCAGATTTGAATGACACCATTTAAGCAACATGAGCAAACAACAAACTATCCAACTTCAGATTTTGATTCAAATAAAGCCGAGTCCTGATTGGTGCACAGACATACAGTACATCACCACCCTGCCCACATTAAACCAGTGGAAGGGAGTTCAGACTTCTCTCAACAGAAAAAAACCAAAGTGATGGAAATTTGGCAGCAGATGTTGTGTTCATAAAAGGATCCAAACTCTCATAGTAGGAAGCTGATTGAGAAAATAGGTTTTCCAATGTATTAGCTGTGCATCCTGTGCTGCAACTTCAATAACAGACAATTCGTATTAGTCAGGTGTCAGTCTGACACTGTAAAGCAGCTGTTCAGAGCTCTCTCTCTTGATCTCATGTTGGCTTAACAGTCAGGAGGGTGGCTGCTAGGAAATCACTGCTTTGTTTCCCATTCAGTTAACCAGGCTGAATTAATTATTGTGGCGCCATCTTCTAATTAAATGTCACAATTCAAAACGCTTATTGTGACTGTCTAATCACAAGAAATTAGTAATGAGTGCGATTTTTCCGATTCACTATTTGTCCTGCCAAGAGTCTGATTAAGCAAAACATCTGATGGGAGGTACCCAGTTAATAACTAATACATGAATCACACGTGCCGCCATAAGCCTGGTTTAACAGTACAGTTACATCAGATCCTACGTATTAGTAAAAGGCGTCAGGGGCTTTATAAGCATTGTCCTCTTCATCACAGAGACAATGCCATCTGTATCCACATCCTTCCACTGTGCCTGATGGTTTTTCCGAACCTTCAGATGCTGTCACACCTCGAAAAACGCCTGCATACTATATTTTTTTAATGTAGCAGTTATCAACATCTAGGAATCGGTGAGAAGCAGATGCGAGAGTTTAATCACAAAACAGCCTCTCCCTCCGTCTGCTCATAACATCCGCCCTGTGGCCGCCTGAACACAGCCAGATGGACGTGCATTTTGAGATATAAAAATGTGGAGGAGGATAACGTTGCTGAAAAGCTGAACCCCAGAACCTCCCTGCTACCCCGACGGCCCAAACCGAGGTCTATAATCTACCCCTACATGAACAATCCCTCAGCACAGGTGGGCCGTCTGCTGTTTCACATTGTCGAGAGCAGTGAGGAGACATGAAACCATGGCAAGCTGCCACTGCCCGGGCCTGAAGCCAAGGCATTCCCTCTCTTTGTCTCCTACGCTCTGTATCCTCTGTGTCCCGCTCTCCCACTAGTCCCTTGAGGGCCTGCACAGCCCAACGATGAAGGGATTTGTATCATGCTTTCAGTAAAGCAAGCTCCATTTTTTTTTTTTTAAATCAGTAACTCAAAGTGACAAGCAGCCGTTCCAGGTAATCTCACACGTACAGTATCTGTGTCTGAGCTGTGATACTACATGGCAGGGGCAAGGGACAATTGGGGGTCGATGACGGCGAGGATAAGCTGTGTTTTGGCTCAGCCCTCGTTGAAGCAGCCAAAACACATCACGGATAAGTTAACCAGGTATACAAGGACGGTCCCTTTGATTGCAAATCCAATAGCAACAGCGGGGCTTGCGATGAACTTGGTCAGGAAGAACTGAACAGATAGAACTAGAAGTGAGATAATAAACACAGAAGATTTCTTTACAACTGATGGACAAAGGATTGCCTTTGCAGTTCTGGCTAAACTTAGATGTTTGCCTTGAACATCATTGCCTAAATTAAATCATGTGACATCAGTCCTCTCTGCAGTATCTGATGCAACTAAAGGCACTAAAGTCAGTCACCTCATCTCTAAAAATGAGCTTTTATGTTTTAACTGATGCTGGATTAGTAACATAATGTTCAGCTACTCCCTTCCAACGGGCAGGAAGCAGCTGTAAAACCGATCACATGGGACGGCGGGCTTTTCCTTCTTTTGTCACCTTTTCCTGTTTTTCTGCTCTTTACTGCAGTCTTCCATCGTGCACATTTGATGGCGTATACTGTACATACACAATATACAAAGAAAAGGTTATTGAGTGTTAAGATCAGAGGTGAATAATGGAAAGAATAAAATACATTTGGAAAATTGCAGTTGCGATGCTTTAAAAAAAGGAAAGTTGGCGCTCCATTCACTTCTTAGCATTTTGTGTAATGTTCTATTTTCCCATTTGGAAAGCTGAGAGCGTTGAGACAGCACAGAGAGTTCGGTGGGACTCGATCCCAGGGTTTTACGTGGGCTGCTGCACTCAGATCCAATATTCTGCTATGAAACGTTCATTGAGAAGAAAAGGGTTGAGCAACTTGGAAGAAATACGTCCAAGAAGAATAAATGTTTCTGACACTTTTGGCTCTCATCATTGTATGAATGTCAGAAGTCCGTCTACATCTCAGGACACTGTTTTTGAAATGCCCTCCTGTACCATCCCAGATCAGTTTCTTAGCAAGGGATCTCAATTAATGTCAGGCAGCTCTACAAACAGCTACGGAGACTTGTAGGTCTTTTAGCTCATTGTTTAAGTTGTACAGCCTGTACAATTGATGTTTCTGCCCCGTATTACTGTTCTTTTCAAAGCAGCAGATTTCACTACTGCAGGAAGACAAATTCACAATTTTCTCTTTATTGTAATAATATCTCAAGGTTGTGTTAACTTGCTAAGAACTAAGAGGGATGAATTAAGTAGCCAACACGTTAAAAATGTGTACCAACTCAAAAATGATAAATATAATGTGATTGTAATAATCTGCTTGACCCTTGATCCATAAAATCCTCTTGGGTGTGAAAGTAGTAATCATTCAGTTATCCTGAAGTTTGCATGATTGAATGTCTGTGAATGCAGCAGCTGCCATGAGTAACTCCACCTAATTCTTATCTTTAATTGAGCTCAGATATAAAAACAATGACCTAATCACCGGGCCTGAAGCCACTGTGCACACAAAACTACTAAGAAAACGGTTGCAGAAGAGAAACAAGATGCCGACATTGCTGCTAATGTGATTTATTTTTGGTTCTCGCAGTTGCTTTACTGTACATTTTGATATTTTCAGTTATGTGAAATATATAAATAAAGTCTGTCTGCATTTGACGGCCACGCCTGATGTCGTCACACTCATTGTCAAGTATCCAGTACATGGGCAAAGCCTCTCTTTGTACAATGGACCCAGTGTGCAGGCTGCCAGACTGAGATGGAAAACAAGTGAGGAGGGGCGCTGAGCTAACAGAGCTGCGAGCGGTTTGTAGTCACTTGTGGAGGAGGATGAGGGATGACAGGAATGTCAATGAGAGGGGATGATAGGTAGGGAGGGAGACAACAAAAGTAGAGAGGATTCAGGTTGAGTAAATGTTGACTTTAAGCGATTTGGGAGCGTTGGCAAGAGTTGGCAACGCTGTACAGAAACTGAATCGCCCAGCTAGAGAATCAAAGTTTAAACATTGTTTCCACAAAAATCTAAAAAAAAGTGTTTTTCTCTTTAAAGGGGCCCTATTTAGCTAATTTTCAGTTTCATATTCGTATTTTGTGCCTCTCCTGTGACATGTTTACATTTACATTTTCAAAACATACATTACATAGTGACATCAGTACGTATAAGAAGTAAACAAAAGAGTCCAATGGAGGTGTTGCAGGCATGTGTGGGGAAACACGTACTCAACAAATCTACAAAAAATAATAATATCTCAAAAAAGTCTGTGGTGTTGGTAAATATGAACGCACAACTCCCATATTTAAAAAACTCAATCTGTTCAAATGTGTTGACATAGTAAAGCTTAAAACAGTGCTGATTATGCACAACATTTTCCATAACAAAATGCCTAATAACATTCAAAAGCAGTTCCAAACCACAGTCAGGAAATACCCAGCTTGGCATCCTGACTGGTTGTGTAGCAAGCCCTGTAGAACAACCATCAAATCACACAGCTGGTCAGAGTTAGAACATGGAATGGACTTCACCCAGACCTTTCAAGTATTACTAGTCATCAACAATTCAAAACTAAAGTAAAAACAATTCTATTTGCAGATTACTCCAGCTAACACATATTGGATATTCCCAGTATTATTTATGTATTTACTTTTTTCTTGCCCTAACTTTTATGTTATTTCTTTCTTTCTTTACAGTTTTTTTTGTACTCCTTCATTTCTATATGTTTTTGACGAAATAAATGCCATTGTTATATTGATGCTAATGATGATGCACGGGAGGGCCACTCCCCATAAGCTATGCTTCAGCCCTTCCGCTTCTACTAATTTTGTTCATTTGTGTGTATGAATTATACGTTTTTGTATTTGTATGATTTTAGTAGAATAAATAAATAAAATAAAAATAAAAATAATGTGACGGAGAGAAACTCCCTCTGGAGGAAACTTTGGATTTTAGCTTTTGCAGACCATTTTCATGCACTAAAACCTGCACTACATGGAAGGGGAAACCACAACAAGCACAATAGGGCCCAATTAAATAAAAGCAAGAACAATAATTTATTTCAGATCCTGTTTTGTTGCCTGTGACTAACTTGGGAAGTTTGACATGTGCACTTTAAGCCAGTCCAAGTGCCAACACACGAGACAACAGATGGTCGACAAACCAGAGTAAATCTTTAAAGGATCTTGATTCTGCACACTTCAGCCTGCAAAGACCCCAGCTGTTGATCTGATAATATTTCACAGACTTCTTCAGTGGTCTCAGAGCGTTCCCACATAGCGAAAGCCCACCACAGGGACCCTCCAGAGCCAATCACTTGGGAAAACATTTTCTCTGCGATCGCCTTTTACTTGTCTGGCGAGCGATTCGAGGCCTGTTTGTGTTTTGGGGGAGGCGGTTGCCAAGGAGACGCGGTTTTCTCAGACGAGCAGCATTCCAAGTTATTTTGAACATATCTCACTTTGTGTATGATCTGGAGAGCTTTACTCTGCTGCTAAAACACATCTCCGAGCAGGAAATGACTCCATTTTGCTCTAAGTGGTAGAGGACGTGGTGGACAGAAAATGAGCCCACTTCAGATGCAAAGATGTCTGAAGAATCATACTTAGGTATAACATGTTATTAGTGTTTGATTATTCATTGGTCTGTGGGTGGACAGGCTTGGTGGGGTTGCCAAGAAATGTGGCTCCAACCCCCCTGCCACAAAAACCTTTATTTGATTTAGTGCAAGTAGAAATGTATCAGGGACAACCACAAGGTTGTTATGGTTCCCTTCAATAGAAAAGAGCGTGGTTTACCCTAAAAAAAATACACTCTACAATGTTTAGGAAAATGTCTTTAGAGTACAAGTGATGAGCATGGCTGATCAGCTCCTATCGTTGCCATGTAATATATTTCTGTATTTTATTGCTGCTTTGCTGTGTGTTGTTGCTGGGAAGCAGCACAACATTTTCAAGGTTGCAAAGCTTTTGATTTCTCCACAAAGCCTATTTGAGCAGTCGTAAAATACGAAAGTAAAACTTGCTATAAAGAGTTTAGAAGAGTGGTGACTCTATTTTTAGACTTTCCAAAAGACCAAGGAATAGTTTAAGGAATGGATAAACAGTAAGTTGATCAGCTATAACGTAAACTGCAAATGTTAGCATGTTAGGCTAACTAGCTGTAGGCTACTTACAGGGCTAAGCTGTTGTTATTTACTAAGACAAGGAGCATATCATAAATAAACTAGTCTACATTAATTTATCAGGTGAGAGGTTAGGTTAAAAATACCTGTTCCTACTGTGTTGAAGCAAAATCTAGATAGCTATATCACATTTAGCAAATAGCCTACTGTTTGAAAATACAAAAGCATGTGAAAATTAGCCAAGCAACTAAAGAGGGTTATATTTGAATTATAGCCTACAACAGTATGCTTTTAAATCATTCCTTATCATTCTTCATAGTTAATACTTTAATAGGCTTTTCTGCAGTAAACAAAAGGTCAGCCAGAGTGTTTTCATCCAACGAATGGAGCTAACGTTAGCATAATTTGTAAATTAGCTATAGCTGCACAAAGCTACAAGCAATAGTTGTCTCAGCAGCTGATAATGAAGGCTACGAGTCTGGTTTTGTCTGCCTGTATATCTGAAATAAAAGACCCATTGTTTAAAAATAATTTAAATGGAAAATCGGGGACAATTGTCATTGTAAGCTGTGCCGTGCAAGAATGTTCTTTTATAAGCTGTTTAACTGTGTAACAGGGACACAAGCTGCCAAACCTTGGACACCACTTCCTCCAGTGCAGCAGCTCAAAGAAAGAAAACATTTACTTCTGGGAGCTCTTTTTATCTTTTTTCTACCACTGTGTGTGATTATGTCACCAATGAAAAACAGTCTGACTTTCCTGGACATTAAAGGATCCCGAAAAAACACGCGCTGATGGATCCAATTTGCTTGCTAGGCTTTGTCAGAATACATATACATCTACACCCACTTCAAAACACATCTTGGTGTCTGGTGATCTGTTCAATGCAACATCAGATCCCTCGCTGAGATACAGCTCTCACAGGGGCCTCACCAAGCTCCCAGAAGTGGACCACATCACACACAGTATACTGAAACTACACCACCGATTTGAAAGAAATTAAATGGAGTGAAAGAGGGAATTTGTTATGTAGGTGAGCCTCATTGGTCTGCATACTGTCAGACCATTGACTAAAAGCTTAAACATTGACGACAACGTAAATACACTATGGGCCACACTGACAGTTGATATTGTAATGCTCAAATATGATCCTTGTGTGAATGTTTCCAATTAAATTACACTACATTACACATAGATCAAAATCACCTCTTGAATTACTGGTCTTTACAATCTTGCAGAGAACAACAACAATCCTAAACAGAAGAACATAAACAATGGCCACCCGCCATACTTATATACGGCAAACAAAATATACAGTCAGAGTCAAGTTTCATAAATTCTTTCAAACTGTGTGTATTTCAAGGAGTACACACATGACGTCAAACAAGGAGGTTATGTTTACGCCTCAGTTTGTTTGTCTGTCAGCAGGATAACGGAAAAAGTTATTCAGGCCCAATTATCATGAAACTTGGTTAAAGGGTGTAGCATGGGCCAAGAAAGAAACCCAATACATTTTGGATGGATCCGAATCACAGGGCTCACGCACAAACTATGTTTTACTCTAGTTAACATAGATATGGGGCGAAGCTAGTTCAGGCAGTCAACTCGAGCACTTATGCTGCATTCATACATAACGCCCCTTGCCACTCTACGACCAACCAAACAGAGTCTCCTAATATGCCGCTCTATTTAACCTGCCAGATCTCTCTCTATGCATTGCTTGCTGCTGCTATTGCTGCAGCTACTTCCACGTCGCTGCTGCTTGCCTGCCCCACCACCACCCCAGCTTCCACCCCAGCTTCCGCCCCAGCTTCCACCCCAGCTTCCACCCCAGCTTCCACCCCAGCTTCCACCCCAGCTTCCACCTGTAGGCTCGGGGGGTTAGTTATTTAATCATCACTCATCATGCTATGTATATCTGTGGAGTGAGGCCTCGAGCCTAGACGCCGAACTGAACTATATGCTGCTTCTAATAAACATGTTAAAGAAACAAGTGAGTTGTCTGACTGAAATAAGGACATGTGTGCTGCATCGTGCTGCATTTATTGCCTCATGTGATGTAAGTAAAATGGGAAACATTAGTTACCGACTGGAAAAAATTCACCTGAATGCACTCCTGAAGTAGGAACAACTCAAAATCATCTGAAACATGTTGTTTAAAAGCCCTGAGCAATTAAATAAAACCCCTTATTTTTCCACATAATAACTTAAAGTAATGCTCATTCTGGAATTGGGACCATTTTAGAAAAGCATCTGAACCATTGGCCTTGCTGTAGGTCTGCTCTCTCCGAATGAGATGTATACTTATTATAAATGAGACGATGCACAGTGTACAAAGGAACTGTCTAAATTAAGTTACTATTGTTTTTTTTCGAAAGCAACCTTTTCCTTGCATTAGGCCAATTGCCTACCTCAAACGCTTAACATCTACTGTAAGTACAGTATTATCATTCTTGTAGTTGAACCAACTTTATGAGGTTTTCATGGAATTACAGACAGAATAGACACGCATGCTCAATGATGAATGGCTGTCCGACTGATGACATTCACTGGCACACATATTCTGTCTGAACGAAAGGCATTTAGTCATATCATGAGATCTATTTGTTCCCATTCACTTAATGTATTCTCCAGTTGCACAGCGAACACTGTGCTGGTCATTTTCCAAATACCAGCATTCGGTCATTATAGCCCACTACTGCTCTAAAAACAGCATATGGGAAAGTGTGCAATAGCGGAAAATAAAGCTGTTAAACATCAAACAAGATAATTTAGACAGCTTTGTAGATGTAAGCATTCCTTTGGGGTGAACTCTGATTTATTGAAGTACCAATAATGGCTTACATTAAGGGTAAACAGTTACACAGCTGGTTCATTAAGTTGTGAATATATCCATGCTGCTTTCATTTTGTCCACAAAACATTTAACAACGTCATGTGTCCTGTGTCCCGGTGGTATACATTGTATGTTTATATTATGAGCTCAATAAACTATACATTTTTTACCATCCTAGTAAATATCTCAGTTATTGAACGACCATGAAATCAGAGTCAAATTTACAGTCTGTCACTGGTCACTGTTCCTGCTGAGACTCTTCAAAATGACTTATGAGGAGAAGTAGAGCACACGCATGTCATTTCATGCACTTTGTGAATGATTAGTGCAGTGAATGATCTGAAATGGGATTTATATGGCATTTACAGGATGGAAATGTAACTATCCATAGCGTTTTCAGTCGATGATTGCTCAAAGTGTTTGGGTTTTAAGTGCAGTTTCAGCAGAGATGGTAACCAACCATGAAGCTTTTAAAAGAATCAAAAGGAAACCGCTGTGTGATGAAAATAGGAGCGGTGGACGAAGCGAGCTGCTTGAATTGGTCTGGAAGAGTAATTTCAAAACCTGCTAACTTTGTGAAAGTCAATGTGTGTGGTTACCACTCCTTAAAGTGCAGTAAAAATATTGATGAGTAACCACCTGAACTTGAAGCCTGGACCACTTAGAAGTTATTTCAACATTTTGTCAAACACTTTATTGCTGAGAGTTATATGAAAAGATCAAGTAGTAGCTAGCTTAGCTTAGCATAACGACTGGAAGCAGCGACGGACTACCCATAAAACCACTGTTGTTTTTTGTGCATAGATCACTAAAGACATAGCATGTTTATTTATGAGCGTTGTGAGCACGTTTTTCGGCAAGGAAGTAAATACTTAAGCAAGCAAACAATCGTTTTTTTTAAATGCCATTTATTCTTTATAAAGGAATGTTGGATTTTAACCCGACCCATCACAGTTTGCATGGGAACGTTTTTAGCCAAACTTATTAAAAAAAAGGAATATACTAAGGTAACAGCCATTAGAAGAACGATGCTCAATCTTTTGTCACCATGGCAGAAGCCTGCAGACGTTTTTTAGTATTCTCCAGAGAGTCTAATCATGACGTGACGTCCAACTTACCATAACAGATTTTGGACATAGAAATTGTAGCCCAGTGTTGCAGAAGATAGATTTACGAGCCATCTTTTGTACAAGTCTAAACCTGGAGCAGTCCATCATGCCCACAGACTGCAAACTTTGGCCAAGAAATAGAAAATAAAGCATGCTTGTAGCTGCTCAGTGGGAAATATCTTTTAACTTCTGTTTGTTCTGGCTCTGTGCCAAGTCTACAATGAGGTGATACCATCCCACCAAGTTCCTCAAAACTGACAAATTACTCTTGATGTAGCAACTACAAGCCCCTTGTTTGCATTACAGTATCGCCATTCATGTGCCAACAAATATTAAAATCTCTCTCCTGACATTTCTATTACTCTTAATAGGCCCGATGGTGCTGAAATAAAGCAGCGTGACTTGGTATCACAGCCAGAACTGCGCTCTAATGAGCAGAAATCTTAACACATTCAGAGGGAAAGTCATGAGAGACTGTCAACAGGTGCAACATTACAGGGCCGTGGTCAAGAGATATTTGACGCCTTTCAGTCAAAAGTGGTTTGATCTACAGTGACGATGGAGGTTAATGGAAGAAGGCTGCTCTGCTGTGAATGGCCTCCAAGGCTGCCGAGGAGAACCTTGATTTACCGGCTGTACGCAGCAGAAGTTGTGGACGCCAGGAAACAAGGAGGCGATTGAGTCTTTTGATCATTTATTGAGGTTAGGGAGGAAACCCTTGCCAAGTTAAACAAAGTGTAAATATTTAACCAACAGTGTTGGACATATTTCTGCTGACTATTTTCTCATTCAAGTGGAAAACCAAAGCTCAGATTTGCAATTAGAAAAAGAAGCCAAAAGAAAAAGCTTCATGGAAGGATACTAAATCAACTGTGTCCAAGTGGCAATAAATAAAATGGTAATCATTATTTAACCAGACATGTCATTAAAGCGGCATTCATTGATGTTTTGCTTCTGGGCTACTGGGCAACAAGCTGTAAACACAGCATTGAGATATGATCAGCTTCTAATAGGGGTGTAACGATACCAAAAACTCACGGTACGATAATATCGCGATAAAAAGTACACGGTACGATATTTATCGCGATATTGAAAAATAAAGGAAAAAAATGTGAATTTTTAGTAATAGTAATATTTTAAAGTGTCAACAATATAATAATCAGACCCTGCAATAGAATAAATCAAGTTTCACTTTAGTTTTTCAAGTAACTCAACTCTAACTCACTCACTCACTCACTCACTCACTCACTCACTCAGCATCATCAAGGTTATCTTTTAGGAATATGAGCATGTCCACATTTCCAGGTAGAAGCTGGGATGTTTGGGCGTTTACAATATCCCCTGCTGTGGAAACAACTCTCTTGCTTGGTACTGATGTTGCTGGGACAGAGAGATATGCTTTGGCCATGGGTGACAGGGTCAAACTGTGCATTGTCTCTCCACCACTTCAAAAACAATACAGTTTTTGCCAAGAAGGTGAGGCTTATTGACAGGGCGAGATATAAATATACTGTTGGTACTTGTCTATGTCTCTAGGTGTGTACATGTAGCCCTGTACATACGATGTCCTTTTGTGTTATCTGTTGTTTTATGTTCATGTTGTAACCTACTTGCTGCCATGTTGGACAGGTCTCCCTTGAAAAAGAGATCGATGATCTCAATGGGACCATCTGGTTAAATAAAGGTTTAATTAAAAATATATATAAAAATCGCGGTAGATTTGGTCAGTCTCACGACGGTATTGAGACATCTATTTATCGCGATATCGCGATATATCGTTACATCCCTAGCTTCTAATGTTGTAAAGGTAGCAAACATGAAATAGTGCAATATAATAATTGATTTGGAGTCGCTTTGGTGTCAATCTGATGAATCCAAGTTCAATATTTATTGTCCTGGTCGACTCGTGAGGAGAATATCTGGCTTTTTAGCTGCTAAATCCATTGTTTTTACTCGCTAGTTGCTAACTCTGCTGTCAACTGTTTAATACTAGGTGGGTTTCTTTCTGGAAACAGCTGAAAACTATATGAGGGGTGAGAGTGGTGGTATAGATTGAGGAGATTGAGTTGGAAGACACTGAACACTCATGGTGTTGAAGGGAGCTGCGTAAAGTGAAAGTAATAGGTAAAAAGAATAGAAATATTTGAATAAAATGCAAAAAGAATAATGATAATAAGCCATCTTGCAAACATAAGGCAGGAATCCCTTTGATGAAGTGATTACAAAACAAGAATAAACATCAAACATCATTTAAACTTCCACAGTCTTAATTTTCTGCTTTGATTCAAAATAATATCCCACTTTAAGTCTCACAGCCATTTTATATAAAGAAAATGGTCTGCCTTCGAGTCATGCTCTTCAGAATAAAACACCCTTGATTTTCATCCAGCATGCCTGGTAACGATTCAGCAAATGAGTTCCAGCTAAGGCCGCTTTAGACAGTGAATTTAAGGTGATATTGTACAACTGAGGTTCAAAAACCAGCAAATAAACAGGTCTGTAGTATGTTGACGATTAGAATAAACGCAGATGATCACAAGAAACCTTCTGTCAACAAGCAAAACATCAGACTGTGAGAGAAACACTTGAACTAAGATGCAGCAGTGATCCAGGAAAATAGTTAAGAGTGAAAAATGATGTTTCTCTTAGTCAGAAAACATACTATGTGAAGGTTACGGTGCGATGTATAGGCACGCATGTACAACAAATCTTGAAGCGCCAAATGAGGCTCAGGGGAAAACAGGGAAGATAAATACTGCAGTGGTAAAACCAGATGTTAATGACATACAGGCCCTCCTGGGTACAATAAATTATCTAAAGCACCCAAGCAGCAGGCTACTTGTTTTACTGAAGCACACATCCAATTCTTTATTTCACAGATTTATGGTGGATAATATTTCGACGACACAACTACATTTTTACTTGGATTTCCTTCAGAGTCTGTATTGTGTCTGTGTTTTGTGCTGATTCACGGAGATGACTGTCAAAATGTCCACATTGGAACAGTGTGGAGGTTTCAATTGATCATTTACTAGAATGTTTTGAGTCCTATGTCCTTGTTAAAACTAAGCACTTGGTGGTCCTGTGCTATATGCACATATCTTAATAAGAAAATATGTATTTCAAATCAAATCAAATCAGGTTTTATTTATATAGCACATTTTTAAACGATTTTTGGTCAAGCCAAAGTGCTGTACATATAATAATTACCATACAGTAAGGACACTATACAGTAAATACAACAGCACAATTTGTGCAGAATATCAGAGTGAGAAAACGACACCCTCTGACCTTAGACCCTCACATCGTACAATTTGGTGCAAAATTGGTTTCCTTCTATGCAAATCTGCTTCATTTGAAAAACAAAGACACAAGGAGGGTCACACCGAGACTTTACAGTGGACCTAACATATTGTAAGAGGACAAATTATGCTCATTTTCAGATTCATATGTGTCTGTGTCTCTACTGTGACATGCCTCCATGCTTTAATGTTCAGAAAGCTCTTTATTTTTCTCATACTGCCCTCTTTTCACTCTCTATCTGAAACCAGAGCCCAGTCTGCTCTGATTGGTGAGCTGGCCGGTTCTGTTGTGGTCAACCGCTTAGAGATGTCCCGCCCCTTAGCCTATCACAAACAATGTGTTGGAGCGGTAACCAATAGGAGCATGAGTGTTACATTATGATTTCACTATGTCCCGAAAGTTAAAAAAAGGAGTCCTACAGAGGCGGTGCAGGCCGGCAGTGTGTGGGAGAGCAACTCACTCTGGAGGAAACTTTGAGATTTTAGCCTTTGCAGACCATTTACATGCACACAAACCGATATGGGAAAAATCAGGAAAGAGAAACCCCAAAAAGCATAATAGGAATCAGAAGGCTTTAATTATATTTACGGTTTGTCTGGCTGGCTAACATTTTGGGGAATGCCTCTGCACCTTGTCTGTCAGCACCTGTAGTTTGCTCTGACATATGAATTGTTCTTTTTCACCCCATTGTTCTCACGACTGTGTATTTTCGGGGCAAAGGCAACGTTTACACAGTACTTTGCAACATTGATAATTGCAATCAGACACAAAAAAAGGGCAAATTGCACTCAGCTGCAAAACTTTACGGGGCATGCTTGCACTGTTATATCACTAACGCATAACTTTTGTTACTTGAATTTAAGCTGAGGCAGACACTAATGCGCACGTTGTGAATTCCCCACTGATCTATCTGTAATCCGTTTCTTCTTTCTGATCTATTCAACATCTGTCTTAGGAATCACATTTGACTTTAAGTGACTCGAAAGGGACTTTTCTTTCATGTCTCTGAAAGGAAATGATCACACGGCATCCTCAGAAACACGCGCGCTCTTCATTTCCTGTTTTTGAGGAACTAACGGTTTCCATAGCAGCGGACACAAACTCCCTGACAAACAATTACCCAGTTGCCAAGGAAATTGCAGCTTACCACAGTGTTTATTTATCTGACATTTCTCCTCCTAAATAGTTGAGCTTGTGCCAGGTCCCAACATTAAGTTAGCCTTAATGACGATGGTTTACCGTAGCACAGTGGCTCTGATTGGGTGTTTTGAATCTGTGTAATCTTACTGGTTTTCATGGGATCCTTTCTTTATCCAAAAAGTCTGCTGCGACATTTTTCCCTTAATGGTGCCCAATTTGGGCTTTCCTCCCCTGACAATTCCCATAAAGATTCGGATGCTTGACCTGTTCTTACCCCAACAGTGTTTGGGTTACATGAATCTGTTTAAGTGTGTGTGTGTGTGTGTGTGTGTGTGTGTGTGTGTGTGTGTGTGTGTGTGTGTGTGTGTGTGTGTGTGT
>CALSBZ010046601.1:2264666-2283433 GCA_943591055.1 Gobionotothen gibberifrons
AGGGTAAATAATTAAGGATCAGAAAGTGTCAGCTACCCAACTTTGATTGGATTTGGTGTGGGATATGTTGTTCTGTAATATATGTTGTTCTTATGTGTAATGTAATCAGTGTTTGGGCATTCAGATGGGAGCACTCATATTTCTATTATTCAAGAGATTAATAAAATGAATTTATGAGATGAGAGCAAACTCTTAATGTATTGGGATCCCATGATCTGGTACTTTACTTATTCATACATTTTATTATGTAATTCATTACTTTTGGATTTTACTGTAATGGTCATTTCATCCTATTGAACTCTATTCATTGTGTGACTCTCAAAAACACCACAAAAAGCAAGTTTATAATATTGGAATAAAATAATATAAAAATGCACTCTAATAGAAAGAAAAAAACTAAAATAGTGTTTATTTATCGTGCATTGCTTACTTTTAATAAAAGATAGTTGGTAATATGACAAACTGCTATAAAAGAGGATTAATTAGTTGAAATAATTCATTTCAGTGCTTCATTGTGATGTTTTCTGCACGTACACTCCCTCACACTCAACTCAAGCCTCTCCCACTGTTAGAAAAAAGAGAAAAGTGTCAGTTTCCTCGGTGCTATAAAAAGAGGACGCTGCGCACATCTGCACTTCAGCGAGGCGTGGTCAGAGCGACAGACAGGTGCGACAGACAATACAGCTGCAGGATATCACCAGCACTTTCTACACCTACCCCGTATCTACACAGCAGCAACAAGATGCCTAAGTGTCCAAAGTGCGATAAGGAAGTTTACTTCGGTAAGATTTGCTCTCTTTGTTTTTATTTTCCTCCAATTAGTTTTTCTTTCACATGCAGAGAATATCGTGTTTCCTGATTTTTGAAATCTTAGCGTCTTTTTGTGCTGAAATGAGGAAACAGGAAACTGAATTGAACTAACACGCTGACATGCACATGACTGCAAGCAGAAACATGTGTTTTACGAGTCTAATGTTAAATAACCTTTGAAAACTTTGGGAAATAAAATAATACTGGTTGTACTCGATGCAATTAACATTAAGGCAGTATTTGAAATTGTAGTAGGTTACAAGTTAAAAGGTTAAAGTCAAGTGCTTTATGTATTTTGGATGCAAAATCATACTTTGTATGTAATTATCATTGTGAAATAAATGTATTTAAGTTAGTGTCCTTTGGAAATTGTTTGTATTTATATAGAACAATGCAGAAATGTGAATGATTTTAGTAAAATACCTCAACATTTTGCATCTACCCAAGTAGCCTACAGCTTACATAGATGTACTTTCTACCACTTAAAACACTTAAAGGGCCCTTATACACAAATATTTTGAAATCGAAGCACTTTTTCCTCATAATACTTTCCTGATATTACTTCTGTACTTTTACCAAAGTACATTTTTGAATGCAGGACATGGTGACAGGTGGAGCATATTATAACTGCTTTAAAGGAATTATAAATAATGCATTATATTTTATAAACTGTTTGTTGTGGATTCTTTCGGATGTAAAACTTAAACCTAAAGTTTAAAATCTACAATATTTTATTCGGAAAATGGAAATACTCAAGTACAACTGTACTTAGTTACTCTTACTACTGCAGTTGTATCACTATTTCTAACTCTTTAGCAGTCAGTCTACCCTCTTAGCTGTTTATATTGATATATTTACATGTTTTGCAGATTAATTCCACATTACCTGAAAAGGTCACTGCGCTCTGTAAGCTTTCTTGTTATCAAATTTCTTTGGAGTTGAGATGAATAATGACTGAATGCAGCGGAGGAAGCAGGTTTTTTCTGTCCTGCAATTCGTCTCCATCCTTGTAGGTCATTCTCATGAGGATACCATCAAAGCCCGGAGCAATTACTGCATCCGGGGAGGAAAGGAACAGCTCCATTTTATTTGTGTCCTAATCCATTTAGCACATTGTCTGCAGCTCAGTAGTGCAGCAACAAAGTAAATCTTCTCTTGGGAGACGCAGAGCCAATACAGAATACAAGGCCAAGTCTTTGGACTGTCAGTCAGATGAATTGACCGTGCGACCGGGGAGCTGTGCGTCCCATTTTTCCTTTTCATAGATAAACTTTTTCCATCTGGCCAAAACAAGCAAGGTCTCGCTCCAGAACAAGCCCACCAAAGACATATGCTCTTTTCTAAAATATACCTCAGAGGAATAGTAGCCTGAAACAGAGCATTGTATTCTTTATGTGGAAACATCATTATCCTGAACTGCCAGCATCAATTCCCCCTCCAAACCTCCTCAATAAAAGTTCTCCATGCCTCCACTCCTTCACCGTGATCACCCCCATCACACCTCACCGCTGCGCTCCCCCGTCCTCTCCGTCTCGTTTGCAGCTCATCTATCTTAATGTTTCTAAGCTCTCAGATGGAAACAATCAGGCTACCGCTGCCTCCTTGAATGATGAGGAGGGGGGAACTTGGTGCAGTTCCAGATACAAAGAGAGCACAAGACAAAAATACTTAAAATCTATTTTGTACACCTCTTCGAGTGCTAGACTTTAAATAAGTGCTCCAGAGAAACTAACATGTAGGCTAGGTTGTGTTTGGTGCATAGAGGAAGGCATCAATGAATGAAATGTCTTTAAAACAGGCCATGCTCTCTAAAACTATAGCTTGTGACAATATTGGAAACATGCTTCACTCCCTTTTAACATCATGCTGTCCGCTAAACCATGCAAAAATGTAATGCAATACATTAATTTGTGAGCTGTAAACCTGCTTGGCGGCCGAGCTTTTTCACGTCCATATGCAAAACGAAGCTATCTGAGCTGCCTCTACGTTTTGAAACAAGCTTTGCCTGCTTGTGTTTAGTTAGTATAGTATATTTGCTTGTTTTCCGAAGCTCTGTCATCCATTTTGTGGCTTCCTATTGGATGTATGCTTATAATCTGGCACCTACGTTTTTATCGACGTTAATGTAGTAACTGGCAGAAAGGTGAGAAAGAAAATTATCCTTTTTCCCAAAATTTCAAATGTGTCAAAGGTTACTTTCAGCAGATGGTTGACCTGAGTACAAGTTGATTTAAATCCAGTCTATTTCCCCACAGAAAACGTCTGATTTAAAAAAAGAAGCACAGCTAGCCTGGTTAGTCCTTGCTAGTCTGTCCTAACATAACAATATCCATACCAGCACATATTAAACACAAAACTCCTGGATATCACAGCATTAATGTGTTCGGAAAGAGCTACGTTTCAAATCGTTAGGCTAAGCTAAGCTAACCAGCTCTTTATAGTCATTGCACAAAATTACAAAACATTGCAAAACTGATCAAGCACATCAAAGAAATTGGCCACAATAGGCTCAAACATATTCCCATAAATGGCAAACTATTTTGTAAATGGACTTCATGCTGTAGAGAGTGTATTTAAGGTCATTCATTCAACCCTAAATGCTTCTGCATTCTTAGCATCCTTTTTAGCTTGACAAACTGTTATACAACCTCTCCATTAATCTTTTGTTGGGATTGAATAGGGTTAATAGTTTAAACAGTCTCCCTCACAGTGTGTTTTCCCACTCAGATGTGAGTGTTTGTGTATACTGGACTGACTCCATAATGCCCCAGTCAGTTTGAGTTGATGCAGAGAGCAGATCGGATTATCTACTTGTCTCTCACGGCCCATTTATTCCCATATTGTTTGGTAAAATAAATGGCACAAAAAAGAATGCTTTATCAGATCCATATACAATCAGGAGTAACACAACATTGCATGGGCGTGATCACAACTGAGGATGGACTCTGAGCCCAGCGTTAACTGGGAGACTTCCTCTCCATTACTCATTCAACAGACATGTTTACTCAGTCCACTAATTTGTTATTTGAGATTGTACACAGTCATTATTTCAGGTCAAACAAGCTCCACCATATTGTGCTGAAATGTTGTTATGCCACTGGCCTGAGAGGCTGACCTCACCCTGCAGCAACTTTCCCTGCTTCCGTTGCCTTGTTTTGGATACTCTCAGGCCATAATTAGAAAGGAAGTGTGTCATGTCCAAATTATGTGGGAAGGTCAGTTATTTGCATTCATCACCTGACCTTCCTGAACTCTTATTCTTATGAAGTCTTATCGTAAAATCTGCAAATGTCAATCTTGTTTTGTGCTCCTCAGTTACGACATGTTTGGTAGAAACGACTTCACATCATGATAACACTTCTGTAATTTTCAGCATATCCTGTGCCTGCCCTCCCCGGCCTCTTGCATTCACAGCATGTAGCTTTTTTTGGTTTTTGCACAAGATTCTTTGGCCAGATATTCACGTGTGACAGTCTTAAAAGTCGTCTAAACTCTTGCCAATGTTTCTCCAATTACATCCTGAAACTCAATACCAATGGATCGGATTCCCCTCCCACTTTTACAGTCCTCCTCATGGGTGTTTGTGCAGATCAGCCCTGCAGATAAAGAGAGTCTTTATCAGAGTTTATGAGGAAGGAGTTGCACAGATTCCTTTAGGGACACTCCGTTCTCTTTTACCCTCAAGCACCACACCCACATAATGTTCTCAAATGTACAACACATAATCTTATTGGTCTCAAACTGATATTGTGACTTGTCTCTTTACCACAGAAGGTCTTTAATGGACAAAGTTCAAGGCTATGATGATTAATTCTGTCTTTTGTATGTGTGTTTTTCAGCTGAGAAGGTAACATCCCTGGGCAAGGACTGGCACAGGCCCTGTCTGAAATGTGAGAAGTGCAGCAAGACGCTGACGCCAGGCTCACACGCAGAGGTGAGACACCTGGAAAACAAACAATGCATTCAAGCTTATCCTGTGATCTTTGTTAATGTACACAGGTTTTGGGGTTTGATAGCGCTTCATGAAATCACTATTGAATCTCCATTCTGAAGTGGATATGACAGAATTTAAGTTAATAAATAAAATCCTTGTTTTTCTAGTAGTTTAGTTAGCTAATGATGACCTTAATGATTTGGTCTTATTGTATTCAAACTACTTTCACAATAGATATGTAGACTATGTCATGCAGGTTAATATTTTACTTTTTACACTTAAACGTACTATCGCTCTGCTAGCTATAGGACTAACAAGCTAAGTGCAGTTAAAATTGATGGACCTGCCGGCGCCAAAAATATTTGATTGGATAAATGTATATATACATACCTACAGACTACAAGATGATTCATTACAAATCTTTACAGGACGAGAGAAAAGGGGGATTTTGATATGAAACGCTATTTCGAAATATATTTGGCACATAAGAAAAGATAAATGAACAATTACCATAAAGATAGACCATAGAAATAGAAATAACATGTTTGTTTGTTTTTTTCTTTTAGGTTTTATCAAATAATAGACACTTTTTGATCATATTTGATATCATACAGATACTTCAACTTGTGAATGTTTCCAATACACTAGTGCTAATACACGTATTCCTCTTACAGCATGAAGGCAAGCCATACTGTCATAACCCCTGCTACGCTGCGTTGTATGGACCTAAAGGTAAGCATCAGTCACCTTTGCTCATGTGTAACGCCCTGTGTGAGGATTATCTTATACCTCACAGTGTCATGGCTGTAAACCATCCTATCAAAGCACACAATGTCACCTGATGGGGTCCCACCGACTCCCACCCTCAATAAACCAGTCCTTACGTAATTGGTGCAAATTGTTAAACTCTTATTTTTTGTTAAAGAATATGTTCTCTTCAGATTTTCTAAATAAAAGTCTGAAATGCCTGTTTCTGTTAGTTCACTGACTCCTCCCCTCCTCTTATTTTTGCAGGATTTGGACGTGGCGGGGCTGAGAGCCACAAATTTTAAATAAACAGGTAATGTGCATTTGATTATGTTTGTTCACCTTGCACATCCTATTTGTTAAGACAAACAAAGCCCTTTTGAATGTAAGCAAATCCATTGTAGTACTTTGCCCAGCCTCATGTGTGTTTGCATTTCTTTATCATCAGGTTCAACGTTGCCTGGAAGCTTGATTGAAGAGGCCAGCAGTGCTCACTCGTCCAATAAAAACCAGCACACAAACTGTGTTCTCATTCAGAAGAAAGATTTAGTTTGCCTGTTTTTATTTCATGTTTTTAAACTCTGGTTTCTAAAAATGATTGTGTATTCCCATGATTTAGTAATGAAGTGGTTATCCTCAAACCCTTTCCTGTTCTTAAAGTGGACATTTTGATTAAACTCTTGTGTTTCTTTCTTAGTTTAATTGTATTTATTCTTTGTCGAACACCCGTAAATTAGACCTTTTTTCTTGTCAATGACAACGTTCATGTCAGTTGCATTTCGTGTCACATTGTTACATTACATTACATTACATTACATTTCATTTAGCTGACGCTTTTATCCAAAGCGACTTACAATTACAGGGACATTCTCCCTGGAGTAACTAAGGGCTAAGTGCCTTACTCAAGGGCACACTAGTGGTGGAGTTGTCCATTGTTCATTATGTGTAATTTAATCTGCATTCCCTTTTTATTTCAACCCATGACTTTTGCAGTCTTTCTGCTGCTACTCACATAAATATGTGATAATAATAATAATGATAATAATAAGCGTCTTTGGGTTCAAGAAAAGCGCAATAGAAATATAATGTATTATTATTATAAATGTCAACCGGTGACATTTGCTGCATGATTTTGGGCTTCAATAAAGCATAAACTTCCCAAAATATAACTAGATGTATTAGAAGTACAACAGTTTCAAGAAAAAGTAAAACACAAGACAAGTCGGGGTCATCAATTTATTCAAGAATGTACAAAAACACAGCAATCCATATGTGCCGAACCTCAAAAACGGTGCAAACTAAACCAAAAACCTTATCAATAAACCTGAATACCACACATTCAGGTTAATAGCTCATGTCAAAAGCATATTAAATAACATTTTAATGCACCAATATTAAAATGTAATATTATGTATGAAATAACTTCTTTAGCAATGCTTACTTTTAAAATAAAAATCATGCTCATGCTGGTGCATTGTGGGTAGCCGGAACAGCTGAGTCTTTGCAGATCCACCAGATGCTTCCTTTTTGGTTTCTTGCCAATCTTTTTCTCAGCACGCCCGCCCTCGATGTCCATGGATCACGTAGCAGCCTCCACCCTCCACCCAGAGCCCTTTATATCACCATGCCTCTGCCATCCCAGCCTGTTGCTATGACAACAACAGACACAAACACAGGACCCAACAGACGGCCCGTGTGTCTGTCCGTCCGTCTGGCGGTCATCATGTTTTCCCTTCTCTGCAACAAAGACGCTCAGTGTCGCAGGAAAATCACAACCAAGTCCATACACACTGAGGAAACTGATGAACATGTGCAAAAGGATGTTTGGCAATGAAGCAATTGTCTGCATTTTATCTAAATTGACTGTGAAATTAAACACAAATGCAGCTTGTTGGCATGCATTTAATATAATATGGCCTCTGTTTTTGACATTTACTTGTTATAATTGGTCTATTTAATTTAAACTTTATTAAGTTAAAGACAGAGCCAATACATTCAAAGTGAAGGAACATAAATGCTAATATGACTCATACAAGCCAACATTTTTGCAATTTAAAAGTTAATGAAAATTAGAATAAACACATTTATGTAGAAATCTGGAAACATTCTGGGCTTTTATTGTATATAAAAGTAGATCATATAGTATTTTTTTGCTGAGCATCATGGAGTTTGCTCATAGAAACAATTTACCTTGCTAGCATATTTTCTTCAGCTGTAGCTAGCTGCAGTAGTAGCTAATTTGGCTAACGTTTAGCCTGATTGAGTTGGTTGAAAACTAAATGTGTCTGTAGAGCTCTGCTTTATTAATGTCTTAAGGTGTTACATTTCAATGTAAGAACCTTCATAAAAAAACAAACATCCAGACTATGTATTCTACTTAATGGTGATGACACATGATTGTGCTAAAAGACGGAAGCTAACGCTAAAAGGTCACAGGCCAAAAATGTATCCTCTCTGTCCTGCTCAATAAAGCTGTCTCTGTAGCTAACACTAAGTAATGAAGACTTGCTTTCCTTGGAAGAACTGCCCAGTTACTGCCAAGCTACAGCTATTGGTTTAATTCACTAATTTCACTATAATATATATAGAAATGTATTTATTGGGATAAACCCCTTGAGATGCACCATCTCGTTTTCGAGGGGGTCCCGACAAAAGCAACAACTTACAAACATACATAAACAAAAAGACAAAATGCAAAACATGACACACAAGACAAACCACATACAGTCTGTTAAATAAAAATCAAGCAAAGCACACAATCATCACAAGACAGTTGAGCAAATCAGTTTCATCAATATCAATTACATTAATAACAGGTACAGACCAGTTGAAAATTAGACGATAATGCATGTTTAAACATACCCAATGATGCAAGAGATCTAATAGCAGCAGGTAAAGTATTCCAGTCTGTTTGAACTTGAACATGAACGCTCTTCTGCCAATCAATAACTCTTTGTGTTGGTTTCGTAAAGGCTTAATCATCTTAATTGTAATGTCTATAGCAGAAGACATAAAACAATTGGCCTTATTTCTACACGCAAGTCGGATAAAGTAACTGGAACATGTCCTTACAAAGCTTACAAGGAAAGGCTAATTGTGTGGTGGATTGTGCTTAGATTCCTCTTCTGATAATAGTTTTTGCTTGTGCAAATACCTCCTATTTGCACAGGAAATACCAACATATCGTTTATCATGATGACGCATCCAGATGATGGCGAGAAACCTGCAGCATTAATTAAGTTCACAGTTGTTGAAGACGTTAATAGGTCACAGCACATACTTTGTTCATGATGTTGGGACATAATGAGGATCATTTCCTGACATGATTGTAAAGAAAGCTGTGTGCAGGCAGGGAGAACATTTAAAAAGCACTTATGGTGACTTACATTGCACTTAAAATGAAGTGTTACAGGTTTTATTTTTACTGTCTTGCAGGAGGAGAGTGAGAGCGAAAAAACCTGCTGTGTCAGCGTGAATCAGAGGCCCCTCACAAACTGTAAAATTAGACTCATAAACCTATTAAGGACTGGAAAATAAGTGTTGAAGTGTCTCAAGGCTATTCCAACTCATGCAGACCTGGGTGGCCTTTCATTCCCAAAGCCAGGCTTGAGAAAAAGATGGTTTGAAAGAGTCTGGACAGTTAGGTTTTGGGTTTTTAATAATTGTTTTGAAAGTTAAACTACAAGAAAGTACAAATAAGAAGATACAGTTCATACAATTATTTATTTTTGTTGTGGTTAACAAATAAATAAAGATAAAATGAGCCAACAAACCAATAATATAATTATCTATTTGTACAGTCCTGCGACAGCTACAGTAGGCTACTTGAATTTGGTCATAGCATTTTATTTATTTAAGTCTGTAACAAATATGCTTCAAAAAATGAAATGGCTACCCTTGAATCTTGTTTCTATTATTGGTTATAAATGAATTTCTGACATAAAATAGTGCGATAGTGCAAGTTATACAACGGTTCAAGTAAAATGCTGCAATAAATACACTTCTGTACACTGGAACAAAATGCTGCTTATTGTAATAGTATATATAAACATTGACTGTAAACAGATGAATGTGCTACAAACAGAAGCAAACTGTGGATCGTCTGAGAGATTTAACAACATTTCTGGCCTTCCTGCTTTTCTAAGAGACAATAAGTGAGACTGAAGAAAACTTCGTATCCTTGAGGCTAACAGTCAGGACTTTAAACTGTATCACATGTGTGAAATCGTGAAACATAAAATCACGCCCGCCAGTTTTAATTTGGACACACACATGTCTGTGCCAAAAGGCTATTATTATTTTAAACATCTGTCTTTCTAGATTCAACCTTCTGAAGTAAACCACTTAAATGTTCATTTGTCTTTATATTAGCAGTCTGTGCATGGTCCGCTCTTAAGAGTTTCCACTCAGAAAAAACCTGTTAATGTGATTTCATGGCGGTAAAAATAAAGGTGTGAACAGGAAATCCACCATGTACTTTTCACTCACTTAACCCTCCTATTGTCTTCGTTTTCCCCCCCTTACTTTGGTGTTGACGGTCAAATTTGACCGGTCCTGTATTAACTGCTATTACATTAACACAAAAAACATTAATCATCACCAAATTTCATTTAGCACCCTTTCAAACTGTAAATATTGTATCAGACTACTGGTATACATGAGAAACTGCAGTAAATATACAAAGAATAGAGACTGAACATGTATTGCGTGTGCCAGGTGGGGGATGGGGATGGGCACATAAGAGTGGGAAATGTGTCCAAAAAAATTCTGTGTGTGTGTGTGTGTGTGTGTGTGTGTGTTTGTGTGTGTGTGTGTGTGTGTGTGTGGGTGTGTGTGTGCCAGGTGTGATTCACATGGGGGGGATTGGGCACATAAGGGACACACACACACACATCTAGAGTGTGTGTGTGTGTGTGTGTGTGTGTGTGTGTGTGTGTGTGTGTGTCAGGTGTGATTCACATGGGGGGATTGGGCACATAAGGGACACACACACACACATCTAGAGTATGTGAGTGTGAGTGTGTGTGTGTGTGTGTGTGTGTGTGTGTGTGTGTGTGTGTGTTTTATCTGATCCGGATGGTTACTAATTCCTTTTCTTTATGGACCGGGAACACCATGGGTGTTACAAAGTTGACTAAATCATCCAAAATTCAATGAAAGTGGTGATCAGTAATTGTATATGTTCAAATGTCTACTGTGAAGGATATCATAAAATCGAATGTAAAACAAAAAAGTTATGATTGATGAAAGTAGTAAATCCGTCAGATTTGACCCGAAGACAACAGGAGGGGAAGACTATAATTAAAAATCTCTAAAATGTATTATAACTAACTGTTACTGAACATTTTCAGATTTTTCATAGGCAGTTTGAATTATTTTTTTTGCTTTGATAGCAGTAATAAGGCTGAGGTTTATAATTTTCTACAAGGTTGTTAATATGCTAAATCAAAATGCATGATTGCCTACATGAATCGAAAACGGCTATATGACTAAAATCAAATGAAAATGGAACTTAATCAGTAAACATCCAAAACTGAGCTGCTGTCTCCTGGGTGTTTATTTCCATGTTAAGCTATCTGCCAAGCCTGCAATCCGAAAAGTATTCTTGCGAGGGCAGAATAGTAATAGTAAAAGGTCACAAGATGATTCATGAAATTGGAGAAAAAAGTTACAATCCTAAGTATTCCTATAAAAAGTTGTAGCCTTTGGTTCCGTAAATGTTTTCGATGGGAAATTCACTTTAGTTAAACGTCTTAAGATATATTAAACCTGGATCAAGACAATGTTTGGTTTAAAGTGGACAAGGCCAAGGAACTGCACTGTGTTAAAGAGAAATACGTTCATTTGTTTTCTTTCTAAGAGTTAAATGTGAAGATTGCTGCCAATTTCGTTAAAGATCTACAGTAGTTTGAAAGAGTGGTATTAGGACGCACATTTCAAATTAATCAAAGATAGCATATTTCATTTTCAAAACATGTTCAGTTGAAATTGGAAAGACCTGACTGCTGCAACACACACCACCACCCTCCTCTCCTCATCACCAGTAACACCACTTTGAATAAATTCCAGTGTGTGAAATTTAGAAACGTGCCTTTGGACAACCTCCCGTCTTGAGAAATTGTATCTCAGGGAGCACCTTCATCCCCGTGAAGGATCCCAAGTGTGCCGTTGGAGTCTGGCTGAACGTATCAACCCAGAGGCTCCAGCAGAGTCTTGTTTGTGGCAGATTACCAGCGAGGCATTGAGGAGGTTACTGAGCTGAATCTGGTCCTCATTTCTGTAATTGAATATGCATGGCTGTCTCAGATACTCCCTCTGCTCCTCAAACGCTGGTCCATCCACCCTGATCTCACCATCGAATGAAATAAGGAAGAGGAGTCTTTCAGATCTCTTGGCATTACCCTGGACGATAACTTCAGCTTCAATCATGGACATTTGTAAGCGTTGTCAACAGACACTGACAGCCAACCATAAACGAAATCACCTGTCTGTCAACCCCCATCTTCTTCTTCTCCTGTAGCATAGCAATTTCACTGTTCTTTTTATATCGTGCCATCTGCTTTCATGCCGTCCATATGCTTGCAGTCACCAGTAAGAATATTAACTTGAATATAACTCATCGAGCCAGAAAACCCTCTGGTATAAAATAGCTAGGATCACGTGAGATCAAGGACGCTTCCTGTTAATACATTGGTTTCTTTTCATGTGTGTTTGTTTGCGAGGTTTGGTGTGTTTGGGGGGCCAGACAGGGACCACAGCACTTGGTTAAAAGTCGACCAAATGTCATAATGTTCATGAACATCGTCCCCCTTACCCACCTCATCCCTGGCAGAGATTCTGTCTTTTGTTTTTCCTAGATACTTGTTTGATACAGATTAGGTATGGGATACCTACTATTAGAGATGTCCCGATCCAATCACGTGATCAGGGATCGGAGCCGATCACGTGATTTTCAAAAGATCTGAATCGGGAGACATTTTTTAAATTTATTTATTTTTATAATTTTTTGTTAATAATTTTATTTAATGTTACAAAACAAAAATGACCATGTTCAAGTCTTAAAGTCATCCTGAGGCCTTAGTTTTGGTTTCAAATGACACAACATCATGTATGTGTTGCTTCTTTGGGGCTTGTTTTCATAGACCTGGTTGCTTATTTCTCTCAGATCTGGCAACAGAGTGGGCGCAGTGTCTAATAGTAGCAGTAAGCTAACGAGTACTGATAAGCTTTATTTTGTTTTGATCCAATGCTGCACAACTGAACTGATCCAATGCTGCTGTGAAAACAAGAAGCTATATCCATGTTGGATAGAATGGGTAGTTGGGTACTGTCATTTAAATAAAAAAATAACCTTAAGGGACAACTTGAATGCTTTTTTCCTTTTTTTTCTCTTAATGCATTGCATAAAGATCGGATCGGGAAAAATCGGTATCGGCAGATTGTCAAAATCAAATGATCGGAATCGGATCGGGAGCAAAAAAAGGTGATCGGGACATCCCCACCTACTATATGTGCAGAAAGGCCCGTTTAGCAAAAATATCTGTACCTACTGCCATACCTAAAGCTCACTCATACTATCAGTGACCTCTGCTATCTATGGTAAATTGACATAAAAATGCTTTGAGCAACACAAATCAGTATAAAAACGTGCATTCATATCTTGATGGATAGAACTGAACCACTGACTATCCAATTGGTGTACAAGCACTCAACTAAATCTTAAAATCCTTCCTTCGATTCATTTCTAACACATTTTCCTCCATTCTCCTTAACTTTGCGCAACCTCTTTTGTTTTCGTCTTCCCACCTCTCCTCCTCAATTACTCACTATCCTCCCTCCATCCTCCCTCCATCCTCCCTCCCATCTTGTTTCCTATTACCAGGCTGCAGTTGATTAGTGCTGCTGGATGTTTCTGTTTCCACTGCAGCCCCCCCCCGTCTCAGCACATGTGTATAAATAAGCCCTCTGGCGTTGTAATTGCTAAATAGGATCCAGTGTGTTTGTGAGCAGAAGAAAAAATTGAGCTGGCTGCCATAAGCATCTCTATGGCAGCCAGCTCTTCTTAAACACACACAGAGAGGGGAGCCATCAGCGGCTGCAAGCCCAGGAGAAAGCCTCGACGCTGGGGGAAGATAATGAGGTGGCCAGGCCTCTGAGTCTGGATCTGGATCGCTGGAAATCCTCTTGGTGCATCAATCATGGTTTAGCCAATGGGGTTCAAAGTCCAGTAAACTCTGTACTCGTGCAATTAGACTTTCAGAAGCTTCAATAACAAGCGTTTTCCGATTTGCAATTTAACAACATTAGTTCAGCTTTTGTGAACGTTTCACACTCTCATCTACCTGTGTCCAGAAAATTGTTGTTATCCCATCTTTATGGAGGTAGGATCGTCTCAATGTTATTCGTGTGAGCAGATTGACAATCCATGTGTAAATGTATAATCTCTAAATTAAAATATCACTAATATAAGCACTGCCTTTAACACTGTGAGCAATAAAATGCAATGCGTTCTTTGTAGGGTCCATGTTGCTTTTACGTGATGACTCATGAACACAACATGTCGGAAAAAAGACTTCTATATTTGCGGGGAAAAAACGTTTTTGCGTCAGGGAAATTGTGTTTTATAGACTGAGCTCCTCTGTGGTAGATAACACCTCCAGGATTTAGCAGGATTTTGTCCTCATTATTACACCTCCTGATGGACTCTGATGTCCAGGCTTTTAAAGTATGATAACGATGTGGAGCGTCATTACGAGCTGATGAGTGTTTTGTGTAAAACAGTCATTAAAAAAACTCCACATTAACTCTACTCTCTTGTTCTCAAAAGCACCTGGCTACCATTTTCAGGGTTTTCTCTCGACACATGCCGTCTGAGCCTCCAGGGACTTGCAGACAGTTTAATTGTACGACGGTGGCAGTGAAAAATAACCTGTGGTCTTCTTCGTGTGTCCGTGTGATGGATGGTCTGCAATACCAGTCCATATATAAGTGATCATTAAGCAGGAGGAATTTCTCAGAAGTGTTTTTCCAAATACAAAAGATGCAATTCTTCAAAAACTCAAACGACATTGAGAGATGGATGCCAACGAGTTCTCGTGAACATTTTTGTGATTCAGTGTTTCCCCCTGAAATCCTCGAGGACTTCGCTCTGATCTCTAACTTTCTCCAGCTGTCCCATTGTCAGATGAAGTTGTGTTTTTGCACTCAGGATCCCTCTTCTCTCTTCCTTAACTCCCATCCCACCTATTTGTCTTCCTCCTCCACCTCCTCCACCATTTGGAACAAACAAAAGATTCTGTCAGGATACATCTGAGCTGCAATGTTGTTCGTCTTTGCTTTTCCCAGAATGCACTGCTGCTGGTGGGAGTTGGCAGTCCCCCTCATAATTGTATCTCCATTGTCAGATCTGCACTACATTATAACCCGATATATGATATGATTTACTCATTAATCTTGTGATAACGGCGACAATATAATATGGCAAAACAACCGTTCAGTGCTGTGCTCTGTATGTAATACAATAACTCTTCCAAGTTTGAATTCATATTTACAGAACTTTGTTCAACAATGCAGGATAATAATGAACGGTTTCTCAGATGTTTCAAATGTCAGATCTCATTTTTTGCAATAATAGCAAATGTTTAAATCAGAATATCTATGCTTTTCTCCACCTCACTTCCATATTTTGAGTAAAGCCAACATGACAGGGGGATTTAAACTTACAATGTTATGTAGAACAGTGTTAATGATCTTTCTACTGCCCAATATGCTGTAGATACAACAGACATACAAGGATGACAAAGAAATCTAGCTGGCTAACACTGCAACACTAACAGAAATGTTCATTAATGCGTTTAAATAATAAATAAAGGAAATGAAATGTAACAAAACAGATGCATAACCTTTGTAAGAGTAGACCGTGTTTAGTACACAACTGCCACCAGCATAGCTTTGTGAATGTAACATTACATTAGGCATCAGAAGCACGTGTCAGTGACAAAGAGTCTCTGTATGTTTTCAGATTGTAAAGACCTCTGAGACAGTTGTCATTTTGTGCTACATAAATAAATGTTACTTGCCACCTTTAACCAATGAAACTTCTAAACGTCCACCAAAAGGTGAAGTTTGCGCTAAACAGACATAGCTTTTGCTTTGAAAGTTACAACAGCGCCCCCCTCTGCTCTTTGCTTGTACTTCAGTCCTTTAACTGCTGAGACTCTGCTGCCCTCTTGTGCCGTTTATCTGAATTACACCATTAACACCAACATCACTTTTTTTAGTAAAGGCCCTCGTTAGATAATGGAAAGAAATAAAAAAAGACACATTCAAAAGTCTTAGTGAATATTTTAAAACTTTAATATACAGTGCTTTGTAAATCATTACTAAAAACACAGGTGGTAAAAATCAAATCGAAACAAATAAGTTACACTGTAGTAAAAAGCACTTGAGATTCCTTTCCGTTTTTCATCATTAGTGTGAACCCCATATATGAAAATAGCATCGAAAGTATGCAAACATAGAATTTCATTCATATATATATTTCTAATCTTTAGCTAAATAAACCTTTTTTTCCTCTTAAAATTCCCTTAACTAAGTGGATGAAAGTAGGACATTTTTACAGCTGTGTGTTTTGTGTCGACGGCCTCGAATTTCATCCATAATTCTGCAGCTTAAAAACGTTTTCACAACAACTTCCCCGTCACGAGGAACCTCAAGAAAAGCCCGAAAGAAAAAGGAAATATAAATTAACATACCAAACATGTGAACAGTCTTTCAAACCTTTTTTTTTCCATAGAGCGGCGTACAGTTTAACATTTGAACCTCTCACACACACACACACACACACACTTAACAGTACATCCAAACACACACACACACACAGTCTGTGCATAGACCCAGGTCTGAGTTGTGGAGTTAATGATAACCGGGGCTTTATTTCGCCGCAACTTCCCCACTGTGGTTTGTCCTTTAAAGGAAAATAACCCTTTAACCCATTTGTTGCGATGGCAACAGAAGCTGGCTCCGGGCCGAAGAGCTTAACGTTGAGATATGTAGAGATAGACGGATCAAAACACGCCGTTTCCACAGACCAATTTAGTGCCTGCCATCAGCGACAAGGTAAACAGAAATAAAGTCAACCATAGATACACACGTTAGGGATAGACATGGAAATATTGTGTTGATAAACAGCCAGGATTTAGATTTTTTGTGAATTTTTCAGCCACCATCTTCATTTAAACGTCATATTTGCAATATATATATATAATAACTTAACATTTCCAAATGCTTGTGTAAGCTGTGTCATGCTGCCCTTACGTCAACTGCTGACCCACATAGTCATGGTTTCATCAGAGCGTGTTAGTGTCACAACCATCTTAACACAGTGTGAGACACAGGAGAGAACACAGTCTCCAAAATCCAGCAAAACAGGTTTCAATTTAAAAGGCACCAAATATCAGCAAATAAGTATTTTTTAGTCTGAAAATATAACTTTCATAACAACATTCTAAATCCCTTCTTAAATCCTGCAACATTCTAGTTACGTTTGGTTTGCAGAAAATAATGCTTCTGCCTCTCGTAATGCAGGTTTGTTGATGCCAGTTATAATTTACTGACATATTCACAGTTTGTGGGAAGTAGAGAACCGACTGCTGCTGATATCTGGTTTGAAAAAGATAGTCTTAAGCATTCAAAACCTCCTGTAAAGTGAAGTTAAGTTAACAGTAAACAATGGGTCTGCTCCTTTAAATCCCTTGTAGAAAATTATTTATAAAAAATACTTGAACAATATGCGTAATAAAGGGAACTTTAGCTGAAATGTGTGAGAAGGGAGCAGATACTGATATCTGGTTCTAGAAATCTGCCTTTAAGAGGCAGATATCGACTCCCACTCAATTATCTGCTATCAAAACCTCTTGTTTAAACTGTCAAAATATGACTTAAGTTTGGTTGAAGTGACTGCCTTTGTGCGAGGAAGTCATTTCCTCTAGCTAAGTAGACTCATAAATACTGATATTTGTTTCCAACATGTCGCCCCACTCGTCGTGTGTACCTATAGAGACCTGCGGTTTACAGAGAGTCAGTCCTCCTATCAGTTACAGTGCTGACAGCCAGGCGTCCACAGAAAGCATGAGGTGGGGGTAGGGGGGGGTTTGACGCTCAGGGGGTCAACTTGTTCTATTGCACATACGTTTCTGCCTTTTCTTCATTTCTGGCTTCCAAAAAAAAAAGATCTCACAGTTATAAACAGGCAGCGAATAGCATTATTTTTTTTGTTTTTTTGTTTAAATAAAAAAAGAAAGGAAAAATAAGGTATAGACAAGTACGGAAAAGCGCTCACTTAAATTGCAGCCAAAAACCAGGATGATATAATAATATTAATAATCAACAAGAATATTCACAAAAACAACAACAATAAGCATATATAGCAACACAGGCAGAACAAGTAACGTTTACCTGTGTAGATATTTATATAAAAAATAAAAAAAAACAGTGTAAAATTGATTGTCATTTCAGGGTAAAAAGCATCAAAACATCCAAGGCATTAACAGTGAGGAACACACTGGGAACTATAAAAAGAGACGTGGGCTGAGGGTACAAAGAACTGAAGCCCAAATGAAGGACGCTCACAGACACATTTGGTGCACATCATGCGTCTGAGAAAGCTTTGGCAGCCTTTAGTGCAGAGGAGCAGCCAAACAAAGGCAACAGTTTGCAGTTTGCACATGCCATCCGTCCGTCTGTCCAACAGCAGGACTCTCCGTTCACCCCCCCCCCCCCAGCTGTCAGACTTAAAAAAAAACTTCATCCAGATGGGATGCAGCCTAAGCAAGCGCGTACTGCGGCTCATCGAGAAAGAAAATGAAAAAGTTCCTTGTCCGTCGAACGAGACTCGAAGTGCTGAGGAAAGGCCTGGCGAGGCGGCATGGCTTTGATTTGAACAAGCCCTGTGACCAAGAGAGGTAACTCTTGAAAAGCTTTTCAAGCAGAGTAAAGGGGGGGCGTTTTGGAAAGTTCATACACACTCATTGTCACACACACACACACACACACACACTCACATGGGAGTAAATCTGTCCCTGAATGTGCCAAGCAACGGAAGTCTTCTTGTCCCACGACGTATACACAGGAGGGGTTCCTCCTTTTCAAATCCTCCTCCCGTCCCAGAGAGTAAAGCCACGCTTCAGTCAGTGTGTGTGCCCTTCTCTCTTACTTCCAGTCCTTATCGTCCTTGTCCTCCGCGCCCGACGACTCGTCGTTGGTGCTGTCCCCCCCC
>CALSBZ010046601.1:2292118-2340642 GCA_943591055.1 Gobionotothen gibberifrons
AGATATATGTTTGTGTTGCAGCATAATAAAACACAAGGCAATGTACATAAGAGAAACTAAGACACAGAAATAAACAGTCCAAAACATAAGTCTCTCCTTCCAGACAATAATCAGAATGTGTGCCGAGTCTGACAAGTTCAATACCACCCCCCACCCTTAAACACACAAACACACACGCAAGCGCACACACACCGAGTCAAATCTCTTGGTAAACAATGGCTTCCCTGTCTTCTGCTTGGGATTAACCACATGCTGTAAAGCCCCTCCTCCCCTCCTCCCGTTGACCCTGACAATCCTCCACACCCCCCCCCCCCCCAACCCCCACACAGCCCAAACACTCTCACTGCTGCAGCTGCTTTGAGGCAAGGCCTTTAGAACGACTCAGTTAGTTGGTTTAAAGAAATAGGAGAGGATTCTCTTTGTTGACACCCCCATGATGACAAACCAAAACACAAAGTTCCTTTTTCACTGAAATCAGCATTTTCAAGTTACCACAAATGCTTGGCTGGGGTTTGTCAGATAAGGCAAACAATGGAAACAGCAACTCCTTAAAACTGAGAAGCTGGAATTTGTTTGAATACTTGGAATATCAAAACAATCAAATGTTTCATCCCTAATTCTATCACAACCATTTATGGCACTAGAGGATTTGAATTGAACCTACCAGAAATGTGTGATACATGTACACCCATCCTAGTATTAGGAGCAGTGGGTAGATATTACATTTATACAGGGACAACATTTCAGGGGCTTGCACCAGTGCCAACAGACTGAGCTACTGCCAAAACCAGCAATGTACTATTGCAGTTTGAAATATAGAAGTTTAAACTCTATATCAGGGGTGTCAAACTCAAGGCCCGGGGGCCAAATCCGGCCCGCCACTTCATTTGATGTGGCCCCACAAGAGCTCGCAAAGAATATAATCAGTTTATTATAAGGTTACGTGCCGCTTTACAGGAGCATGTTGCCCATACACTACATGTCCCACAATGCATCTCATTTTGTGAAATGTGCACTGAAGAGACTTGCAATGATTTGCCCTAGAATTCTGCTTTCAGACGTAGTTAATTATGAAGTTATTACCCTAGATAATAATCCAATGCAGAGGAAATATTGTAAAAGAATACATTATTTTATATACGTTATATATATTTATCTATGTATATTTATATAGTCTTAAAGTTACCACCGGCCCTTTGAGTGCAACCATAATTCTAATGTGGCCCGCAATGAAATTGAGTTTGACACCCCTGCTCTATATGGATACACAGAACAATATGTTGTAGAAGACGTACCTGAGTAGTGGTAGTGGGCCAGATAATGAGACTTGGGGAAAACTGGATTCCTCAGCATCAGCAGCGACAGAGCGGCCTGAGAAACAAACAAACAAACACTTTACAAATGCTCGACAGTAAACACACATTAGCTGCACAACAGTGAGCCTTTAGGTCACTGCTGCCAAGTGAGCGGAGTCTGGCTCTATTAGGCGCTCAAATGGTGCTTTATAAACCTGTAAAAACACACAGACAGAGAACCAGTGGGAGAGCGAGATAACCACTCTGCATGTTTCTCTATGAATCAGGTGAATGCATTATGTCAGAATACTCTCTCTGGTGTTGGTGCTCTTTGAGAAGTCTTGACTATGCATGAATGCTGAAGACGGCAGTTGGAGCCGGACTGCTGCAGAGAGTGGGCGCTTTGACAACCCCCCCCCAAGCGCGTAGTTTCCTTGACAACATTGGACCAGTGCTGGTCGCTAGGGGCCTGAAATCTCCTCCAGTACGACCACGAAGCACTGACAGCTCTAAAGCATTGATTCAGGGTCACCGGGAAAGTTACTGTGTGGACAAAGTAATGCACAAAATGTGTTTTTCATGTGAAGTGAGTATTTCTCTCTTTTTCAGCATCAAATAATTCATTTTTTTGGATCCACTGTAATTTATTGTCATTGAATAGGTCTTCTATAGACAACGAAAAAGGTCTATGGACTAATTATATTTTTTAATACATATTTATTTAGGAAATGGGGGTAAGGGGTTTCTGACATGCAACCGAAAGGTCCCAAATACATTTTTTAAAACCTCATATTTAGAAAGCTAAAATTCAATAGATATCTAAACATGTTTTTACCATATTGTAAAAGTGTTTGTTATTAAAAAGGTAAATTATTTATCAACATACATTTAATCAGCCATTATCCCATGTATTATTGATTGGAGAATGTGCTTTTTTTTCTTGTCTTAACGTTATAATAAATTAATTATCTTTAGATTTAGACACCGAGCATACGATTGGTTACTCAAGTAAATAACTGGCTTGCCAATGATGAACTATTTGATCTATTAAAATAATTTAGTCACCCCCATTATTGTTACCATTATTCGATTCAAGCTGGTCAAATAAATGTTCCTTTTTTTAAATGATCATAGCATTGCTCTAATTCTCTGTAATAATATACATGACTGTTGGTCGGATATTCAATAGGAGACACTTCATATTTTGTCCACTGTTTGGCCTCAGTCCCACAGAGCGGAGCACGGTGTTGGTTTTATATTGTTGGATGTATTCTGTGGCGCAGCAGATATATTATCCTACGGTGTTTTATTTGAGCAGGGCAGCGTGCTTTAAATAGCCGATTCGTGCAGAGGTCAAGGATGGACGGAGCAGATCTGCACTGCGGGCTGCTCAAGCCCCGATGTGACCAGAGGTCTGACAGCGAAGGCAAGAGGTGAGAGACACAGGAAGCATCACTGCTGCAGCAAAAGGTGGAGCGCCCGACTGACCAATCAGAAACCTCGGTGACACTATGAGTCAGGGCAAGCTGGTGAAACTCCAGGAGGGCTTTTTTCACCCTTCCTCAGACACATTTCGGACTTTTTGTTAGTCTGGTTTTGGCTTTAAAAGTACAACAAAGAAATATGTGCATGCGATCAAATACAATAAAAATAACTGCATCTCAAAAAGATTAAAACATTTCTCCTCATCTTGTCGAGTGCTTTCTGTTTTTGTAAATATCTCAGGAGAGAACGAGGAGGAACTTGGCTACAACACTGTGAAATCCAAAGTCATCTAACAATTTATTGTTGTTGAATTAATGCAGGCCCCGACTAAAGAACAGTTTATACACCAGGCTGTCAGGAGGCTGAACTCTCTACCCTCTCTACCCTCTCTCTCCCCTCTCTCTCCCCCCTGCCCCCACTGGACTATAACTCCCCACGCACACTCAGACACTCAAATCCAGCACCAGACACTTTTTCTTTTTTTAACGCTGCTTTGGACAATCTTGCACTAATGTACATTCCCAAAGACATTGATATTGAAATGACTGTTATTTTGTAGATATGCATTGTTGTGTTTTTGTATCTTAATGTGTGCATATGTGTAAATGTGTCTGTTGATTGTGTATATATAGGATATACATATTTGTATATTGAATAATTGTATTTTTGTATTCGGGATTGTTGGAAACGTCATTTCGATCTCTCTGTCTGTACAAACAAACTGAAAGATTTGACTTTGAGGTTATTTTTTTGATTAACAATTTTAGCTTTTGGTAATAAAATATGAAAGACAAAAGAAAGAAAAATCAATCGCGGTATCCTAAAGAATGGAGAGACATCTTCCAAGGTCTTGTTTTGTCTGACAGTCCCAAAGATATTTAGTTTATTATTACACATAGGACTAAAAGCAGATTTGAGAAGCTGGAACTAGGTTATTGAAGCTTTGTAAGGGTCACATTAATTTACTTTCAAGGTACCTAAACCAAAATATTTGGTAAGCTTTTTATCAAAATGAAAAAAGCTTTGAGAATATATTTGTAAAACTATGAATGGAATTGCAAAAAACATTCTAGCATTGATATGGTAATGGTTAAAAGTAAGCACTCAAACAGAGATGCATCCTTTGTGCTCTTCACAATGCCATCTCACCACACCTCTGGCTAAGTAACCAAACAGTTTCACTTTCTCAGTCACCTCAGGCCACCACAGCACACAGCAGTCTGCAGATCAGTCACTTCCGTTCAGAAATCATTGACAGTTTAGAAGAAACTTTCAAATCGCTTCATGAACACACAAGAGAGAAAGCAGCTCGGTGGAAAATGTGGTGCAGGAAGTCAAAGGACAGGACACATGTACTGCAACACCATCAGTACTGTAAACTCTGTGTTTACATGCATCTGATTATTAATGATTCAATTCCAAAATCATTTATGATGACTTACGTAAACCCACTATTGTCTATGACTACAAAAATCCATTGAATCTTGTTCTTTCAATCCTTCCCTAAAAACCCTTGACAAGTAGTCTTATTCTGAAACAGTAAATATGAATGACTTAAGAAGAAGAATATTGCCGATCCCTGATTGGTGCACCAAAGTATGTGACATCACTTTTTTTTTTTTACCTGCTCACCTAAACCAGTGAGGAGATTAAACCAAAATATCCAAATATAGATATTTCTCTTAAGGACAAAGCCAAATGACTAAAACTGTTCTGCAGAAATTACTGTTAAAAGAAAATACAATTTAAAAGCCCTTGAGTTTAAAAAAAGTGCTGAATCCCTCCAAATACTCATTTTCTACGTGTTACACAATCTATAAGGGTAAACAGGTTGGTGTGCATGACATGCATGTTGGAACCAGACCGACCAGTGATGTTTCCATGAATCCCTTCCCTGTCAGTCAGTATGGATTGTTCTGTTGTGCTCACCATTATGTCCCCTTTGCACTCGTACAGACAATGGTGGGCTAGCTCCTGGTTGGTGCCTCCTCCACACAGAACACTGGTGCAGGCCAGGTGCATGAGGTCTTGCACTGTGAACACAGAGAGAGAGAGAGAGAGAGAGAGACTGTGAGCAAGAGAGTTGTTATTATTTTGCACACTGTGGTGAGAGAAAAAAAACTTGCTGTGGGAGGATAATTGTTATAAATATTATTGTGAGCGTGGTTTTATTGTGTTTCTCTGCTGTTAATCATGCAGGCTCAGCAGTTCTGTTGTGTCAAAAACAAAACCAACCCACAGTGGCAATTACGTCTTTTTTTCAAATCATATTTAATTGCAGCATTTACCTGGAGGGTTTAAATTGCACGCATGTCTTAAAAACTTAAAAGGTAGGGTAGGTAAGAATGGAGAAACCAGCAAGAGGGCGCTAGAATTTGAAAGTACATAACCGAAAAAAAGTCTGCCCCTTCCTTCAGACTTCCTTACAGAGCCCCTCCTCCAACACACACGAACGCGCACATGACCAATGAGGGCACGAGATAAGTTTGTGCACAGATGGAAGGCTGACAGGCAGGTAGGCCATCCAGTTATTTTAGCCGGGCCGGCTCAGATGATTGGTCGTGCTTTTTACAGCGCCACGGCTTCCACAGATGATATTTTGTTATGGATTATTTGTCAAAGCACTTAAGATATTCATTGCTATCGGGATGTTGAGAGCATTCCATGGAATATAACAAGAAGTGTATCTCGAGCCGGTTTCTCAAACTTACCTACCCCACCTTTAAGTATCTTAATGAACATTTAAAAAAAACTAACAAATAATTTGCAGCTTTTAAAAAAAATGTAGTGATGAATTATTGAAAGCACAGAAAGTTACTTCTGTATTTCACATTAAGGAAATGACTCAAGTATTTGACTGATTATTTCACATACAGAAAAGGTCGTAAATAAAGGAACTGTTGGAACAGATCATCAGCTTCTCAGTAAATACTGTCGGAAAAAAATCGAACAAGTAACAAGATCCTGCTAAAGCTATCTACCAATATTAATCGTTTGGTTTGTTTATGTATTGGATTGTTAAGAATGAGAGGTTCTATTGTTTTGTCTTTCACGGGGAACCCAGAAAGAATAATTGTTACTATGGATATTACGTTAAGTTTACATATTAAGTGGGGATCTTTAATAAAGAAAAGTAAATGCTCATGTTACAAATGTGAAACTGTATTTGCTACATTTTTTATTTTTTATTCAAGATTCAAGGCTTGTATTGTCATTCGTACAGAGCTACAGTTTAGTTATGACAATGAACATCTTAGGTCCCAGGCTCCTCCGACAGTGCAGCAGAATAGTCTATATACAAGTCATTGGAATATTGATATATATAAGTTGCGAACAGATGAATGTTATGGATGTTCTTTCAAAAGTTCAGGTGTTTAACATTCTTATGGCCTGTGGGATGAAACTGTCCCCGAGTCATTCCCTACCTCTCTGCGTGAAGTCGGGCTTTTCCTCCAGCTCAGTCAGCGGAGTCCAGAGTTGATCCGCTCGATGGTGATCCCGCTCCACCGCCGACCGCTGCCTCAGCTCCGGCACCTCGGCCTGGTACCGCGACCCAATGTTTATCCGTCTGGGATCAGAACATCAGTGTGAGCGACAAGGGCTTAAATGGGACCTTTGGCAAGGCAAGTGTATTTATAATATAGCACCTTTCAACACAAGGCAATTCAAAAAGTGCTTTACAAACATGAAAGACATTAAGAAACATATAACAGGACATTTAAAAACACTCATTTAAGTTAAAACATGAATAACAAAAGATACATGACTAAAAGTTTCAGTGCAGTGTGAAATACACACATCTGAAATGTTTAGGTCCGACTCAATCATTGCTAACTGTTTAGCAGAAATAGTTTTCTTCGACCTCAATTTCTTTCTACTTTCTTTTTTAACCGATCCTTTCGTTATTTCAAGTGTTGCATGCTAAACGAACCCCCCTTTGCAAAATGTATCAAGTGCCTTCCTTTGTTGTGAAGTGGTATTTGTTCACAGTTAAATATCACATAACAATACCAGATTTCCTTTAAGAATCAAGCTCTGGTTTGATTTCTAAGCTCACATTTTGAATTCTTGGCTTTTCTATCTGCTCTGATCTTTAAATAGTCACAGCAGGGTTGTTGAGGCTGTGAGCACCGAAACCCTTGCACTGTTTTGAATTCCGGCTTGTTACACCGCTCCTCTTTTGCCCTCCCAGCATAACGCAGAATATGCAAATCCCTTTCAAATTGTGTGTGTGCACTTCTTGATTCCCTGATCTGATAGCCCATGGATCCTGAACCTGGAGTGGGACAAAGGTCATCCTCAAATAGGGAGAAAGACTCATCATCCCACAGATGCATGCACTCTCTATAGGCTTCCACTGAAACCTGAAACCTCAATGCTACAGTTGTGAAAATCCTGCTGTGTTGCATTAACACACAATCCTGTTCTAGCATGCCCCCTCCCTCCCCTGCTTTTCCAGTAGGCCTGCGGTATTTCCAGCTGAGTGTGTGTGTGTGTGTATTCTGGCAGCCTCCCCCAGGGAAGGTGGGCTGCTAAAGGTTGAACTGAGATGGCTCTGGTGTGTTTTGGATTACAGCCGGGCCCAGCTGAAGGCATGATTTATGGGCCGCCTCGCTGGCTCGTCCCTGACTAACTGCTGAGCAGCTGGCACCGGTCGGGGGACAGCTTGCACAATGAACCCCCATAAACTGCTCCTCACTGTTGATGCAACTCTAAAAGTGAGTCCAGAAAAGTTTCCCCGGACTGATATGTAAAGGGTTAAACTAAATGTTGCCCCAGTGTCCTTAAAGCTCCACCTGTCTTTATTGCTCTAATTTCCACAAACGTCCAAGCTATCGGTGTCTGTGTTTACATTTAAGGAGTAACCCGACTGATATACTGACAGTTCAAGTAGTTCAAATGCACTCTTGACCCTGCAAGTTATTATCTTTACAACTTTAAAACCATATTTTATAAACTATCTCCGTTTTATAATAATTATTTGCATTCACCTCTCTGTATTGTAGTTTTTATTGTAATTTTCAGATTGCCTACCTACACGAGTATGAGGGAGTCACAGGAGACAATGCAGCTGGGAATGAAGTAGGGCTGCTCGATTATGTCAAAAATCATAATCTGGATTATTTGGGTCAATAATTGTAATTGCGATTATTAAATGCGATTATTCATTGACTTTGAAAACATCCATTTATCGGAGAGAAAAAAATGTGAACAGTATGTTTTTAGCAGTTGATTACCCTGAACTTTAAGTATAATTCAACTGAAAATAATAATACAAAAATAATTGTATTACGTTGTTTTCGTAATCGTTGCAAGCCATAATCGTAATCGCGATTAAAATACGATTAAAATACGATTAAAATACGATTAATTGAGCAGCCCTAGAATGAAGTGTAATTTGAACTCTTTGATAATGGCCTAACTGTTAACTCTATTTACACAGAGCTTCATTAAGTCACCGCTAACACAAACAGAATATCCTACTGCCGCTGCTTCACATTAAAAAAGTGTCCCAAATGTGAATCACATGGTGGCTTTTATTGTGAAGCAGCGGCAGGACACGTAGTATATTTGTTATCGAGATGAACACAAACCAAATTCAGTTATTAAAATGTGTGTCTGCAAAACACATATGCATTTTGGACCTTTTTTGACAGTAATTGTTCATTTCCTACTCAGGAAGGTACCAGATTGACTCGGCGTAGGAAATTATTACATGGGCATTAGCTAAACCCTTATCTTTTACTCATCATTAACACTGGTACTGCTGACATCCGACAAATTAGTTAAAATGTCATCTTAATTATTTGGTTGTTGTGTATATGCTTTCATATTGCTCAATTCTTAACAATTTTGCATTTCTTTTTTTTAAATTAGGATACCAACAAAGTCCTAGAAAGACAAGGTAAACTTAACTATGTGCATTTAAAAATAAAAAAGAGGAATAGTTTCGGCGAAAACTAAAAAGGTACCATGGGGTCAGATTATAGGGGGTTTCAGATGTGTGTATCTCACTCTGCACTGTAACTGTGATTCACGTATCTTTGCTTTTAAATTAGTGTATTTAGATATCATTTCATAATATGTTTCTTAAATGCTATTAATGTCTTTCATTTTTGTAAAGCACTGAAATGTGTTATATAAATAAACTTGCCTTTATCTGACTGTTATTACAGGATGTACTTTTATTGGGACATTAGACTGCATGGTTAGATAAGAAGGCGAAGGCTGGCGCTAATGCTAGCAGTGGATGACAGGGCAAAAGATTCCAGTGGTATCAGCGGTGGGGAGGAGGAACGCCTTAAAAGATGGGTTTAGCATTTCAAGAAATCTATGTTGGCTTTCAAGACATTTCATTTTTCATCCCAGTGTTGTGATTTCATTAATTGATTGCAGAGCTTCTACTCCAGCTTTGGTAATGCATGCTCTGCCCATCATATTCTCTGGAAGTGAGAAACAACACCCCCCCCCCCTAAAGCCCAAAACCTTTCTACAGTGGAAGAAGATAATGTGTGGAAGTTGAGAGGGAAATACTCACGGCTCTATGCTGACTGGAGTGGCCTCTCCGATAGCCGGCAGAACGGGTGGTGTGATGTCACAGCTGTCTGTTAGGGAGGCAACACAACATGCACTCAGTGATATGGAAGTAGATGTACAGAACAATAGCTAAAAAGACAAGAATATCAAATACAGAAATCCGTCAGGCATCCCTTTTAATATTTATAAAGTGACTGTCCTAAATCACTTTAAAAAAAAGTACACATATCTGATATCAGTGGAAATGTTTGCCGGATGCAAAGGTCTTATTTGGTTCAAGTGGTTCACATGCACTGTTAATACCCTGCAAGTTATTATCTTAACTTTCAAAACCACATTTTATAAACTATTTGTTTTACATATTTACATTCTACGGAAGAGGATAAGGGCCACATTATTATTTTTTTTGGGAGGATTTGAAAAGAAAATGTTTTTTCACCGCTATTTTTTTTTGTTCTTCTGAAATTTTTCTCAACAAAAAAAAATAAAAAATGTAAAGTCAGAATTATGAGATTAAAGTCAGAATTCTGACTTTGTTCTCCCAAAAAAAATTATGTTTTTTTGTTCTGAGGAAAAAGTCAGAATTCTGAGATTAATGTCAGAACATTAAAAGATTTTTAAATCCTCCCAAAAAAAATAATCATGTGGCCCTAATCCTCTTCCGTAACATTCACCTCTCTGTATTGTGTTTTTTATTGTAATGTTCAGATTGCCTACCTTCCCGATAAGTGTAATTTGAACACCTTGATAATGTTCACATGCACTGTTAATACCCTGCTAGTTATTATCTTAACTTTCAAAAAGATGCCACAGTTAAGATGCCCCGTGGATCATTCAGACAGGCATTCGTTTTACTCACTGGAGCGCAACAGGCTGCGTGTTGCAGACTTGGGGGTGATGGGAGGCAGCAGGCCCTGGGCGCTGGCTGCAGCCGACGACAGGAAGGTGGAGAAGTAGAGGCCGGAGCCCTCTCGGACAGGGCTGAGGATGGGCGGGGGGGTGTAGGGGGGGATGGAGAAGGGGTTTTCAGCGAGGCGGACTGGGGAGCGCAGGTGGCTCTGGTAGGGCGTGATGCTGGAGTACATGGGAGGGGCGATGAATAAACCAGGTTTAGGCGGCGGGATGAAAAGAGGCTCGGGCCGGGGACGCCGTTTAGACTTTTTGCCGTCGTCGTCCCGCTCTCCTTCACTTCTTCCATTCTGGAGAGGAAACAATTATAGTTTCAGTTAGATTCATCGCAGTGCACTTTAAACATTTTTTACATGCAATGCTACTATAGACAGGGGTGCACATAACTTTCTCAATGAGGTGTACTCAGTACCAGGAGTCAGTGTTTGGTACTCCAACTTCTGTCCCCACGCAAACTTATGTGATGGAGCCTGAAGCCCTCTGTGAAGGCTGACGGGGGGGTGGGGGGGTGCTAGTGGAGTACTTCGGGACCACAGAGCGTGAATGTTGTGATCAGCTGATTTTGCGCAGTTCTCCAGTGTTTGCGCGGGGCACCGAATGTGCACAGGGGAGTCTCCCTACGCAGCCGGTTGGCACAATTCCGTTGTACAGACCGACGTTAACAGCAGCCCCGTCCGTGCACACGGAGACCGACGGTCGCCCAGTGATCTAAGCGTACTTCACAAGCACGTTGGTACGCAAGGGCGCTTAGTGACACAAGTGACGGTGTGCATTTCAGATTTTTGCCGCGCATGCGTACCTGCGTATCAGTTATGTGCATCCCTGTCTATAGAGGTGTTTTAATGAAGCTTCAGTTTTAGGACCTTATCACACACAATTAAAGCTTCAAACTAAATAGTCAAATAGAATAAATTGAGTTTTTAATAACTCAATTTTCTTCAATTAATCTAACCCGTCAGTTTTGTCAACGTAAATACATTTCGGTAAGAGCTGTGTGTGTGTGTTTGAGAGAAAGTGTGACAGAGTGAGGTGGACTATTGGTGGACTATTGCACAGAGCTTCTGTAAGTTAATAATAACTTACTAGTTTGCGTCCCGCCTGTACACGTGATGTTATCTATAAGCTTAGCTGAACAAGCCCAACCCAACATCACTACATGCAGCCACCGCTGGAATCTAATTGTATAATACTACTCATATTAATGTAATGTAATCTTTATCTGCAACTGTGCAGGAAAGCCAGGTTTCAACAGAATGGATGGACATGCAACATTTAATGTTAAAAATGCAATTGTTATATTATGAATGAAACTTTGGAGCTTTGTGACAGGCCTAAAAACACACACATAAAAACCTCAATGAAAGATAAGCATGCGCGTACAGTTGTCTATTTATCCTGAGAAATTCTAAAGAGAAAGAAGAACCCCTACCCTCCACTGTATGGCACACAACACAATGTACAGTATGGCATCGCTAAACCCTGATAATCTGCCTGATCTGGGGCAGGGCATCTAGTTCACTAAATCCCCCCTCAAATGAACCAGGGAAAGGGAGAAAAGTGCAGAGGACCCCAATGGGGGCAGGGGAGACATGGAGCGTGATGGGGGGAAGGGAGTGTGTGTGTTGGCGGGGAGATGTGGCTCCAAATGCGACGACTTAATATCTGGAGTTTAGGCGTACTGATAACAGACTGAGGAATACAGTGGAACTCACACACTACCCCACTATTCTTAGTAAATTAATCTGACCATTCAATACATGTATGCAAGTGTGTATGTAAAAGTATAAAAACGGCTTCAAAGTACAGCATTTTTGTTATGCATGTTTCTTTGGTAACATTAAGCTGCTCTTTTCTGCTGTAACAATGTTACAATGTTACAATGTCCCCTCTGTGGGACTAATAAACGGATTCTGATTCTGATAAATAGAAAAAATAAGCATCAGGGAATTAATTTGAACCCACCTGCTCTGAGCTCTCTGACAACGAGTTCCTGAGGGAGCGTCTCCGGGTGACGATGACCGAGGGCTTGTGGTCGGAGCGCCCAAAGTCCTGGGGGTTTAAAGGTCTCTGGGGCCAGGAGGAGGCCAGCGCTGAATCATCTCTGTCCGGAGAGGAGGGGTCCAGCCTTCGCACGGGAACGGACACGGGGATGACGAGGGGAAGGAGGCTGTCGTCTCGAGGCCGCTTGGTGTTCATACCCCCTGTCTGGGTGGGACTCCACGAACGGTGGGATTCCTGAACAAGAGGGTGTAGGCAGGTGTTTACAAAGGGATCTAGTAAGTTCAATTCTCCTCGATATAAAACATCAACAGGATATGACAATGCATTGCAAATAGTAGACACTAAACTGAAGGCTTATGGTTCAATTAATGAAATAGAAAATGTATAAGAAACTGTTTTGATGAGCGATTTCAAGTTTAAAGGAGTAAAAACTGAACATCTTTGAATGTTGACTGCTGGCTTGACAATAAAGCTTTTTAAGTTGTTAAGTTGTTCTTAAAAGGTAGGGTATGTACGTTTGAGAAACCGCCTCGAGATCGCTAGAATTTGAAAATACACGACCGGAGAAAATCTGCCACTTCCTTACAGAGCCCCTCCTCCAACACACACGAACGCGCCCATGACCAATGAGAGCACGAGATCAGTGTGTGCACAGATGGAAGGCTGACAGGCAGGTAGGCCATCCAGTTACTTTAGCCGGGCCGGCTCAGATGATTGGTCGTGCTTTTTACAGCACCACGGCTTCCACAGATGAGATATTTTAATGGATTTTTTGTCAAAGCATTTAATGTATTCATTGCTATCAGGATGCTAAGAGCATTCCATGGAATATAACAAAGTGTATCTCGAGCCGGTTTCTCAAACTTATCTACCCCACCTTTAAAGGAATTGAAATGGGCCGAATGATTCATCCAGATGTAATCGCCAATTGATAATAATAATAAAAAAAACAGAAAAATATAAATGAGGTCGTTTGGAATTGCAGCACCTCACATGGCTCATCAAGCAGGGCTGCTATTACAGCTACATAAAAGACAAAATCTTAGCCTGTTAATCCTGTTGTAAAACTCCAGTTGCTCACACAAAGAGTTGAAGGTGACACATTTTCAGACAACCCTAACAAGACTAACCCAAGTAGACACAACTTCTAGCAACTCAAGTTATAGCTTAGCTTTCCATCTTAGCACAAACCAGCACATTCGATATCAAACCAAATTGTACCTCTGTGACTGGATGGCTGTTAACAAACCCAGGCAGACATTATAATCAATACAGTAAAAGAGGAACCCTGCTCTTTTCCTCACACAAACTGAAGAGAAAATTGTGCCGATACGTCACTTTCATACAAGCCTGTTATATAATGTTTCAGTGAAAGCCTTACCAAACAGGCATTATGTACCACTGCACCTTGACACAGGTCTGCTAGGTGCAGCACTTAGATACACCTCAAAAAGAACCGTCCCCAAAAGCATTCTCCACATTTTCTCTCTGAGAACACATAATGAGTGGGCATGAGCAGCCTGTGAGCTTTAGAGCAACTTCAAAGCTGCTTTTCCCCACCACATCATTGAACACAGATGCATTCTGTCACTGCACTCTGCATCTTGATGAGCAGGGAGGCATGCAGCACTGTGGCTACGCTGGATCGGTTCTCATTATTGCTGGTGGAAAACTCCAGCCGCTACACCAGAGCGGTGGAGAGATATTCTGCTGAGCACTGCAAGCAGGGCACCCCTGCACCCCTCCCTGTGTCGAGGGGGGGAGGGCAGTGGAGGCCAGGCTGGAGTTTCTCTCCTTTGATGGGATGGGGGGGGAGGTGTGCAGGCATGTAACCAAACACACTGTCTGTAGGATCAGCTACCCGTGAGGCGAATCCAGGGCACAGCCGTGCTGAACTACAGACATACTGGCTCAGTGCTGTTTGGCAACGGAACTTGTTGCACAATAAAGACATTCAGCTCATAAACATAGACCAGAGTGACTCGACATGGAGCAGCCTGGGGTTTTCATCAAGTTTGTTCATTGATTCATCCAGTGAGAGCTGAAAAGCACATATTTGTGAAGTACATATTTACCTTGCGACAATATTCACAATGCAAAGTCTTGTTTTAGAGACAGATGTTCCCCCCCCACAAGTTAGAGCTGAGCAGCCCAGTTCTGTGGAGTAAACTTTGTTGGGCGTTGATTACATTCAGCATCTCTTCCAGCAACACGTTAATCACAAACAACACACGTTTTGGCACAGTTTTCCTGGCAGTAGAGTTAGGCCTTTTGTGCCAGTTCCCGCTTTTGCTCTGGGAGCTAAAAGTCCCCCTGCAATTATACCCTGCTCTAACACACACAAAAAATACATCATTAGCCATAGCGATATTCACAATTAAAGCTTACAGCTTGAAGCGATGGGTTTATAATATATTAACTGATATGCAATCATCTGGATTCAGAACACCAAGTCCTTTTCTGTTAAAGGTTATTTTGCTGTAGAGGAAACAGCTGAGAAACACGGACATGAGTGGGCAAAAGAACAAGAACTCAAAAAAAAAAAAAGGAAAACAAAGAAAATTCAATGTTGGGACATGTTGACAGTCTCAAAAGTGAACTGAGCCCTTACCTTTGCAATATGGGATGGTAGAGACTCCATTTCCGAGGCCTTCTGAGCAAGAGTCTCCAGGTTGACCTCCTGGGACACCCTGCGTTTCCTCCGTGTGCTCTGGATGACGCCCGTCGGGGCTGCCTGGATGTCACAGGCCCCGTTCTGGGAGCCCTGTGGCCCTCCAGGAACAGCCGGAGAAACGGAGAGAAAAGGGTTGTCGGACGGCGCCCCGCCTTCCTTGGAGAGCCGTCGCGACCTACGAAGCTGCGCTTGGGATTGGCTCTGGGGTTGCGTCGGGGGTTCGGGGTGAAGAATGGGCGGCAGCAGATCCGAAGGCTCCAGGGGTTCTGGGGTGATGTCCTGGATAATTGGCTCCTGGATCTTTGAGGGATCGGGGGCCGAGGACTCCTGGGAGTGTGCCACCAAATGCTGTGGCTGCGGGTGTGCATTTTGTGCAGCGGGATAATAGTCAAGCACATGAGGGTTTTGTTGTTGCAACTGCTGATGTTGCAGTTGCTGCTGAATTTGGAGCTGCTGCTGCTGTTGGATCTTTTGTTGCTGCTGCTCGTGCTGCATTTGTTGCTGCTGTTGAAGCTGCTGTACGTGCTGTTGGTGCTGAAGGATTTGTTGCTGCTGCATCTGTTGATGGTGCTGCTGCTGAATTTGCTGCTGGAGTATGTGATGCTGTTGTTGCTGCCGTATTTGCTCTTGCTTCTGCAGCTGCTGCAACTGGGGAGGGGGCTTTGCTTGTGTCGGGTAGTTGGGTGGGTTAGGTAGCGTTGTCCTGTTGCCCTGAAAGGCCTGGTAGTACGCCGGCAGGTGCTGCTTGGGCTGCCCGAAGGCCAACTGAAAGGGCTGCAAGACTGAGCTTCCTCCGGGGTGAGACGTGCTGTGCTGCTGGGGGTTCAGCGCCCCGGGTTTCAACGTCTCCGGAAAGGCCTGGGACTGCTGCTGCTGCTGCTGCTCCCAATCCAGGCCCTGAGCCTTAACAGCATCCCTGTATGCTTCGCCTGCAGGGTTAGGACCCGGAGGCTGCTTTTCTGCAGCTCTGTTAGGGGGCTGTTGATTCGGCTGTAAGCCAGAAGGCTCGTGCATTGATTTTACAAATGCATTTTGGGTCCTTGAGTCCGTTACGTTTACACCCCCTATGTAATTTGCAAAGTTTTGTCCCCAGTTTGTCATGGTGTTCCACGAGGCGGCTCTCTGCTGCTGGGACAGAGACGGCTGCTGCTGAGCGGGCTCCTGGTGGGCCCACTTCATAGGCACAGTCTGCTGATAATGACCCCTGCTCTGATCCCCTTTGTCCGGGCTGAAGATAACAGAGTTAAGGTACATGTGAGGGGCTTCTGGATTTGAAGTCACAGTACTTGCAGCCTCACTCTGACCGGGGTCTGAGGCAGGGCCACCTGGGACATAGTAGGTCCCTTCAGGGTGCTGAGACGTTTCCTTCATTGCTATGCTCTGATCGCGGAAAAATGTGATGCGTTTGCCCGTTCTCTTGGCGCTGGGTTTCTGCTGGGTGGGTACACTCATGACGGGCATGAAGAAATCTGATAAATATTCCCAGCTAATAATGTTCCACTGGATCACTTGTTTAATAAATCCAAAAACCAGTTAAATAAAAGTGTTCAAACTACATCAGAGTGAGCAGTAGAAAGGTCAACCAGGATAATCTTCTCCTCCCCTCTGGACTTCTTTGTGACCCTGTCAGAGGTCGCTGGCCTGGGGTGAGCAGATCTGAAGAAGTCCGTGTGTTTTTCTCAATCATGGACAACACCCTGTATAGAGAAAGGAGACAGAGGTCAAGCATTGAGCCATCAAACTAAAGAGGTCCCGCAGGGGGGGCCCATTACTATCCCCGCCTCAGCCATGTAAAAACCTGCTGTTTGCTTTTTTAACAATAGGCCTCCACTGAAAAGGTAACGAGTATGACAATAGGGGAGGGGAAGGCCTTAATGTCATTATTCCCTAAGCTCACATGACAGGGATAAGGTCCAGCTTACAGGCGAATATGTGGACCGGCCCTGCATATACTACTGCAAGGTAGTTTGTAAAAGACACCTTAAATCAATAGTTGCTGGAAATGTCATTATTACAAAAATATTACTGCACCAATTTTGATGATGGGATAGGAGGAAATACAAGCAAGTCCCTCTTGCTCAATCTGACCTGAACAGAAGCTCTCTTTCCCACCAAACTACAGAAACAACAGCAGGTTTAACGTGATATAAACCTCTTTTTACAATTGTATGAATCATTTGAGTTGAAGAAAGGAGAACCCGTGCCCTTTGAACCGCAGCTGCAGACTCAAAAAAAGGAACGGCAACTGAAAGTGAGCAAAGCATGACTCATGATGAAACGATCCCCGAGAGGCAAAAAAAGTCAAAATGGCCTTTGCAGGCTTCGATAGCTCGCTTCTTGACAATTTCCATGGTAACACGTGGTGATTATTCAAAATATTATCTCATGGCAAGGTTTGGGAGCAGATTTTTGACACATTGCATGCTGCCAAATTTCAAGAAGCACACAGATCCCGAACATTTAAATCTGTGCTCCATCTGTATACGTGTGTGCAGAAATCACCCAGACAGAAACCATTAAGGCTGTTTCATCACTACGAGAATTATCATAAACTGCAGGACTCATGTTACAAAAACAATGTCAAGATAGTTACATAAATGCATACTAGAATCTTTTACAACATGGACATCTCTGACAACCTAGGAAGTGACTGATAATCGTCACCCTTTCCTCTGGTGGCATAGTAAAGCACACGCTTCTTAAAATAGACATCTGCAGCTGTTCAGATCCTGCACTGGCTCAGGGGCAGCTCTGACTGTGGAAGCTGGATGACCATGCTATCAAACAGTGTGTGCGTTTGTCTAATTCTGTATGTGCACCAGCAAGGCCATGTGATGTTACAAATGCCTATGGCCATGTTGTCAAATCCAATAAAACATCCTTTAAGTAAAAGGTGCACATAAATCAATGCTAGTCCCCTTGCAGAAAGAGCACAAACACAACTGCTGCCTACTGAGCGACCATGCTGTGAGCACTCGGTGCACTGAACTAGACTCCATCCGAGGTGAAGGGATCATGGTGACGCATCACATCATGCAACCTTACCCAAGCCCAGGGTTTAGCCCAATAAACAAAAGTAACACTTTAAATTGGCTTAAAATACATGTGGAGCACCATTAGCCGCCCTAATCCAACGGCGTTTCCTCGTGTACACCATGCTCGTGCATGCTGTCGGCCTGCAGCGTGCACGAGACGACACATAAAGAAAATATAGGAAGAAAAACATGCGCCAGGACTCTTCCTGCTGCCCCCTCCCTGAACATTACTTTCTGTGTCCAGCCAGCTCAGCGCTATTTACGAGAATCCCTTTGTTGCAGAACACGGATAATCCAGTCACCAATGCCACAAACAGAGCCAGCACTGCAGCCTGCATGATAAAAGCGTGGCTGCACGGCACACAAACAAACACAGTGGGTCATTTCAACTTGTCAACAAGGTTAAGACGTCACATGTCTCTCTGTCTGCGAGTGTGTAATCGATCATCTTCGATTGCGACATGAAAACACATCCTATATGAACCCGTTTGGAGGCGAGGTAAACAAAACTTTGTCTGTTGCAACAATAACATGCAGTGTGGAGCACGTCAACAACAACAACGCCACTGTCATCGACGCCGCGGCTCCAGCAGCAGCACCCCCCTGTCTGTGCCGATACTTACTGTGTTGGTCATGAGAGCTGCTCCTCGCCCGCAGGATCGCACAGTGGCAGCTCTGTGCGGCCAGCAGCGGGCCCGCACAATACAGCCCTGCGATGATGATGATGATGATGACTGCATACATCCACAAGGTTGACTCATGCTATGCTGCTGACCTCACTCACTGGTACTTTTTCCCTCAACAACCCCCCCCCCCCTCGCTTTAAAGTCAAGAGGGGAAAAAAAGGGGGTCGATGCGTAAACAGAGTCCTTCCCGGATGGAAGCGCAGCGCTAATGTGCAGAAACGCGGGCGCAGTGCCACCGCTGTCTGTTGCACATTGTTGCACTAAGATTGCACACAAAAAACTCACGCTGGTAATGCGGCCCTTTTGCTGTGCATCGACTCCCTCCGTGTCTCTGCTTGTCTTGTGATGCCCCCCCCCCCCCCTCCGCCGCCACCACCACCAGCTCCATGGCCACACCTACTTCCATGCCCATATAAGGCTTTCCTCTGACAAGCAAGGCGCTGTAATTTACGGAGCAAGATCCCTCTCAGCCCATGCGGGAAATTCCAACACATATGGGAGGACTGCGGGGATGAAGGGGAAGGGAAAGGACGCCCCCGGCCAACATTCACTTTTCAGCCAGTTACAAACTTATTTTGAATGACCAAGTTTCCCTGGAAATGCATGACACAGCAAACAGATGCAGCAAGGCCCCATGAAGTGGTTGGGAGACTATTCATTTTCTATGTTGTTGTTGTTGGAGCTGCTGGGGATATTTTCAGAGTGAAATCAGTTTTTGTTAAATATTCAGTATTCAATTAAAAGCTATAATAAAAACTGGGACATGAAGGGAGCCAGTTCGAAAGCGTTACATAAGGAATGACTAACATAAATACTAAACTTGGGCAGCAACAAATACTTTTTTTAAAATTATTTAGTCATCTGTTGTTATTTTCTCAATTCAATATTTGTTCTCTAAAATGGGAGTAAATAATTAAACATTTAGAAGGGGGCAATCTTCAAATCCTTTTCTTAGTGTTAAACGGTCCTTATGTGAGTTAATAACTATCCTATACCAAGTGAATACTTTACCATGCCCTAATGTTGCAAGGTGATCTGTGGACTACAAAGTGATCTAATGTCAAACAAATAAAATGAAAGCCTACATTAAAAGTGACCCTGGCCATGGGGCCATTTGCAGTTGTTCTGAACAAATATTAATGATGAATTCATTAGTGAGAAATGTTTTAAACTAACATCATGATAAAATATCATCATTAATTATAGTGCTAACACAATAAAGTTGTTCAAGAAAAATGTATATAGGAGATCATCACTAGACAGGTTCTTTCAAAGCACAGGTGTAAATAATAAGGTTAAGATGGTTAAATTCCTTTTAGTTGTTTGAGTGTCCGGGTCTTTGTATTGTGCATGCTGGCTTGCTGCCACACCTCAATAGATTACTGGGACACTTGAGAAGAACCAAACCCATGTTACTGTTATTAGAGACACGTGTACTTTTCTACTATGACAAGGCAAATTGCAAAACAACGTATATAATGGGAAGATGTTGGAAATGTTGTGATATAATGGCACTGGACATGAGCAGGCATGATCCAGCCAGACTCTGCCGGGCTGCAGTCTCTCCCTATTCACTCTGACCCTTAAAATAACGTGCAAAGCCTGAACACATTCACAGATGCCTGTTGACAAGAAGTCGAGTCAGGCTGACATGTTTGTCGCCAGGGACACTGTCACTGCACTGTGTGCAACACAACATTTTCACATGGCTGCAACAATATGGTTTGTTGAAGCTGATTCCAGTAGTGTTGAAAAGATGATGGATTGTTAAGTCAACTGTCGAAAATTGAATCAGCATGTCATTAGATAATCTATTAATAGTTATTTTTCAAGCAAGAAAGATAAGTATTTTATATTTAAAGTTCCTTGAAAGGGAAGACTTGCTTCTACTTCCTGTTATATATTTCATTATACAGAGAAAATCTTTGGGTTTTTGATCACACAAAACAAGCAAATTGTATAAAATGGTGAGGGACATACAGTGAACAACAGGGGGAAGTGTTTTTAGACGTTCCATGTTATAAGGATTTATAGTTCCCTATTATTATTTGTTAGCCAAAAGGCCAACATGTACTGACTTTTAGAACTGACATTCAAATTAAACAAATCATTGTATAATATAGTGATCATGTTGATCACATATGTTTTGTAGAAATGTGCAAGATCTTGTACTTAAATAAAAGTACCAGCTGTAGAAGTACTCTGTTACAAGTAAAAGTACAAAAGTATTAGCATGAAGATATACTTAAAGTATTCATTATGCAGATTGGTCCATTTCAGAATAATATATATAAAATATAAAATATAAAATATGCATTAAAGTGTTATCAAAGCTGGTAAAGTTGCAACTAGTTTAATTGCTTTGCTGCAGGTTAGCTCGTGAATTTATTCCAGGTTTAACAAAAGGAATTTTAAGTGTTGTTTATATTTCACATTATTAGTCCAAATCTGCAAAATAGTTAAAAATATTAAATAAATGTAGTGGAATAAAAGAACACAATTTACTTCTAAATTGTAGTGGGGTAGAAGTACAAAGTAGAAAACAAATTGAAATACTCAAATAAAGTACAATAGTCCCTCAAGAAGTACAGTACTTGAGTACATATACTTAGTTACTTTAAACCAGTGTACTTGTTTTGTAGGAACGTTTTTTTTTATGCACAGCAAAGACCAGGAAGATAGCCACAGGTAGTAATGTTGCACTATAAACTGCACACTGGAGAGTCTTTCTTCTGGGTCTTTCTGTGATTGTGACATGTGTTTATGTGAGGGAGAGAGGGTGAAGTGAAGCTAGCTTCTGTCCAGACTAGCTAGCTGTCCACAAACAGCACTTTAGGTCCAGCGTACAGGACCATCATAAACAAAACACCGAGCACAGCGTTGGCATGCACAAGCGAAAAGCCTTATAGTACTTACATTAAACTCTGTCCCTCCATGGCACATACGCCTTCATGTCCCTGTGTTCACGGTGTCCTGCTGCAGGGTAAGCTCCTGTAACAGCAACGATCCTTACTCATGTAAGATCACACCCACGTAACGGTACTGTTTTCTCAGATTCCTCCACGAAGCGTCACTTCCCAGTTTGAGACACTTTTAGCTAGCAGCAACAGATACTGTGTGCAACCCATCTATGGGACTTCACAAGTTACCCACTTTACGAGTTTTAATGAGAAGCAGATCGATTGCATTGGCAACATCGATTTTAAATGTTTGTTAATACCCTGCTAAATATAGTTTAATACTTGCAGCGTTGATGAGCTGGATTAATAGCTGTTTAAGGCCGCGTACCGTTTCTGATTTGCAGTAACTGCCTTTGCCTTTAACGGCTAAACTAGGAAAAGACTACATATGAACGACAAGATGGTTCGCACCCGCTCTACCGGAACATGGGGCAAATAATCTCGCACTTTCGTATAAATACCTCATATAAGCATTAACATTTATTAAAAAGTGCAATATAATATACTTTTGTATTTAACATATTGAAATAATATATTGTATTATACAAATGTTTATTAATATATTAAATGTAACGGCTGCCAGCTAACAATGTTTTTCAAGACATACATCCTGGGTGTGTGAAACAAGGTTATCACTAGTTTACATTTTTAATTAAATGTAGTTGTTTTTTAATAGACACGTAATCAATATAATATGTCAATTCACTGCTAGGTACAAATAAAATCGGTTTAACTTCCGATTGGGTTTTAGCGAAGACGGAAGTTGGCTACAGGGAACCATCTTGCTTTCTATTGAATTAGACCTCCTCAGCGGTCTGTTGACTTTCTGCTAACCTCCTGCAGACAGAGCAGAAGGAATGTTATCACAGTGTTTATAACAGGTTTTACAAGAAGTTGGACACTTTTCGTGTTGCTATTTTATATAACAACCAGACATTTCTTAACACACTTCTTATCAAACTTGACGGTTGTTGCCAGGTCGGGTTTTTAATTCAGGTACCAGTGCCACTTAGCGTAGACATCAAGGCTAGCGTTACTTTCCAAGGATGCCGGTGCAGAGAGTCGTTCTCAACTCACGACCAGGTAGGACACTTTTCCTAAGAGATTACCTGTTTTGTGTGTGTGTCCTGTGCTGCAACATTACTGCACACGTGTTTCTAGCGATTACTCAAACTACTTATTATGCACAAGGTAACAACGGAGTGCCAGTTCCTGCACATTTCCGCCTAGAGGAGACCACTTTGGCACCTGACCTGGAAGATGGGGAGGTCCTTGTCCGGACGCTTTGCCTCTCAGTCGACCCTTACATGGTATATTGATACAATCAGAATGGACATCAATCATCAAAGTCATTGTATCTGCATGCATAATGCATATTGAGATTACACACTGTCTGGTATAAAGAAATGGTGCAAAGCAGATGAGTTTTATGTAAAATTACAAAGACTGAAGGATCAATTTGTCCATCTGGGATATCTATTGGAAGTCTAAGACAAGAGGCAAGGATTAAACCACTTGTAAAGCTTTGCCATCTCCATCACTCCTACCAATCTCTGTTCTTTTCAGCGGTGCAGAATGAATGAAGACACCGGTGTTGGTTATGTGACTCCATGGCAGCTGTCTGAGTGTGTAGATGGTGGAGGTGTTGGTGTGGTCCAGTCCAGTCGCTGCAGTGCTTGCAGTGAGGGAGATGTGGTCACTTCATTCAACTGGCCTTGGCAGACCAAAGCTGTCATGAAAGGGAGTGCCTTGCAAAAGGTATGTCATATTACTGTGTGTCCCTGGGATAAAGACCATAGTTCATATTTTCTAATGCAAAAAGGAGAATTTGTTTAATATGCATGCATGCTTCTAAAGTAACCAGCATGTGACATGAAATCATCTCGAATATTGACATCAAGGACAACAACAAATATATTACATTCCGTCTCTTGCAGGTTGATCCACAGGTGGTCGATGGACACTTGTCGTACTTTTTGGGTGCAGTTGGGATAACAGGTCTCACTGCACTGTTAGGCGTAAGAGAGAAGGGCAATGTGACCAAAGGGGCCAATCAGACCATGGTGGTGAGTGGCGCCGCTGGGGCCTGTGGCTCCGTAGCTGGACAGGTAAATACAGCAAATTTCAGAGATTTAGGTCCAAATAACATGTAATGTTTATACAGCTGTAGTTACATGAGATACTTACAACTTGCATGGTCAAATTATTCCTAAAATTGTAGGGCTTATACCCGAGTTTGTTGCAGTAATTCCTAGTATTTTCAATTTTTTAATGGTTTGTGATGAAACAAATATAAAGGCAAAATGGTGAGAACTATAACTTTATTATTTTAGAAACAAATCTCAGGTTAGCCGATCCAATCTAGAAACAACACATTTGCCAAAATAAACAATATTGGATTACAAAGGAAAGAAAGTGAAGTCCTGATTCTATTATTTCTCCCTGCTTCTATTCTTCCAGATCGGCAGGCTGGATGGCTGTGTGAGAGCGGTTGGGATTTGCGGCTCTGAAGAGAAGTGCAGAGCTTTAGTGGATGACTGCGGCTTTTCTGCAGCCATCAACTACCGCAAAGAGGACATACCTGCAAAGCTCCAGGAGCTCTGCCCCGATGGGATAGATGTTTACTTTGACAACGTGGGAGGTGGCATCAGTGATACTGTAATTGCACAGGTACTGCTTGGTTTGAATTATGAGATATTATCTGTTTGATCTTTGCCTAACTGTTCTACCAACAATTGCAAAATTAGATTTTTGGCTACGATGTGTTCAGAAGTGTTTTGCCCTTATCTTTAACAATGAGTGTTTTGTGTCTTTTTAACTTATTCACACACATTGATCTCTGACACTCTTCTAACCTCCAGATGAACAACAACAGCCATGTGATCCTGTGTGGGCAGATCTCACAGTATAACAAAGATGTGCCATATCCTCCGCCTCTGAGCGAGGAGATACAGGAAACCCTGCGAAGGAAGAATATAACCCGGGAACGATTTACAGTGCTTAACTACATGAACAAAGCAGACGCTGCCCTCTGTGAACTCAGCCAGCTAGTTAAATCAGGACACATCAATGTAAGGAGGAATGATTGATGAGAGTGTGTGGGTGTCTTTGTTATTTTGCAAAATCAATGCCAATCCCCCGTCGTTCTCTTTACATCACAGTAATTGTGCTTTCACTCTGCAGGTGCTGGAAACTGTGGTGGAAGGCATTGAAAAGATGGGAGGTATGTAGATTTAAATTATTACGTTTTTCTTTAATTCATGACTTTCGTTTGTTTATTCACCAGAAGTTAAACACTTTTTTCATTTTCTTGCAGATGCATTTTGCTCCATGATGAAAGGGGGAAACATTGGAAAGCAAATTATAAAGATATCAGAGTGAAGGAAATTGCTTCTCTCACCAGACGGATGCCTTGGGAAATTAACATGTTGCATTTCAATGACTTCCAATAACACTAACTTAATGATCTCTTGTGAGATATTTCATTGATGAGCGGTTGCCATTAGTTGGCAATTATGCATCATAAACATAAATCACACAATGTTTTATTACATTGGTTTCCTGACAAAAATAAATGTAAAGAGTGCTTAGAAGTCTTGAACTTTATAACTTACTGATTTATTCTTTGGTGCCAATTTTAATATGTGTAAAATATATATGTTAACATATTGCCGTGCTGCCTGATAATATTATCCTACTTCTCAATCTCAACACTTGTGGTTTTAAAATCATCCGGTGTGCAAAATAAAAGTGTCATGATAAGACATCAGCAGATGTTCTCGTATGTAGCGCTATAACTGACAAATTGCAGTGAAGGTTTATCAGACATGAGAAACACAAAATACTGTTAGTAAAATAATCAAAATGTGGTGTTTAAAGAAACATAAAGCTTTTAAATGTTTTCCTTTAACCTCCAAAACTGATCTGATTGTAGGTTCAAATAACTAATAGTAGCTAGCTAGCTTAAAGGTGGGGTTGTGGTGACACGTTATGGGACATAATTCACCGTTGGGAATATTGTGTTGCAACACGGACCCGTTAGTGAGGGTACCGGGGTTGGTGTCATTCATGCTAGCTTGAGTAGCAACAAGTAGATGTTCTTACCTTGTCTTCTTTCTAATGGATAATAAAGTGTGGAGTTCCATACTGAACACACCGCCTCTGATTCCCTTTCATCGGCTCTACACTGGTGACCCTGACGTTTTCGTGAAAGTTTCCGAAGACTTAATGAACATAGCTGATCGCGATGTTTTTGTTAAACTGCCGGAGTTTTGGGAACATGAAATATTTCCACGTGGTAGCAGCGCTGGGAAGCTCCACGTCGTCCAGGTTGGTTGGATTTATCGCAGACCCCCCACGCCATGGCAAATATGAGGCGATTAAGGCCGTTCTCCTTAAGACATTTAGCTTATCTGCTAAGGAGAGGGCCCGCCAGATTCTTGACATTCAAGGCCTAGGAGACAGCAAGCCATCTCAGCTCATGGAGAATCTGCGGGGGGGGGGGGTACTTTTACTCAAGTACAAGATCTGAACTTCTCCCACCTCTGACAATAAATCCTGAGTGGTTACCAAAAAAAACCCTGCTCTGAAGGTTATTTTCATTTTACAAATCCTGCACTCAGCTTTGCTTTCTCCAATATCATTGAAATGCAGCCAGATGCTGCTTCTTTTTCGGTTTTCGCTAATTTCTTGACTTTTTCCGACGCGCTTGCATTTAAATCCGTCTCCCTGTCGCTCTGTGCAGCTGGCCTGTACCACTACACCTGCTGTGCCCCCCACCCTTCTTTCACATAATGGTATGATCCTAGTGTGTCCTCGCATATGATTGGCCGCATGGTGGCCCAGCTAAATAAAGTCCCGCCCCTGCCTGCAAGGATTCTCAGCAAGAGTAGAAGTGGCTGGAGATTCTGCTCTCCCCGAAAGGAGTCTGCTCTTCTAGCGGCATCTCGCGATCGGCGTGTTGGAGACCTCTGAATTTAATTATCAAGTCACCTCAAGTCAGAGGGCTTAAGTCCAAGTCAAGTCCCGAGTCTTTGGTGTTCAAGTCCAAGTCGAGTCGCAAGTGTTTTGTGATTGTGTCAAGTCGAGTCTCAAGTCATCAAATTGATGACTCGAGTCTGATTCGAGTCCAAGTCATGTGACTCGAGTCCACACCTCTGGTTTTTACCCCGCGCGGTTCGGGGCAAGGGTGAAGAAGTGTATCCCTCCCTGCAGTTACAAACCTGGGTATCGTCCGCCGGTCTGATAGTCCTTGGGCCTCTCCTCTGCACGTCGTTCCCAAGGCCCTGAAGGAGGATGGTTTGGGGCTGCGCTTGGAGGACGTGGTTTTCGGTGACGCGGGCATTACTCTCCTGTGCGACGTCTCCACGGGTCTGCCACGGCCAGTTGTTCCCGCCAGTTGGAGGCGCTCCGTTTTTGAGGCGGTGGACGGCCTTCGGTGCGCTTGGTGGCCGCGAAGTTCGTCTGGGGGCTAAAGAAGGACGTGAGGACTTGGGCTGGTGAGTGCGTGGCTTGTCAGCGCGCTAAAGTGCACCGCCACACGAAGGCCCCTTTGGAGCGTTTCCTGGTGCCAGAGAGAAGGTTTGACCACGTCAACATCGACCTGGTGGGCCCGTTGCCTTCCTCTCAGGGTTTCCTTACCTTACCCGTTGGCCAGAGGTGACGTCGGCGGCTGACGTAGCCCGGGCTTTCATCGCAACGTGGGTGTGTCGGTTTGGCACCCCTTCAGACATTTCCTCAGACCGGGGTTCCCAGTTCACGTCCGAGCTCTGGAACACTGTGGCGAGAGGTTTGGGGGTTACACTTCACAGGACAACCGCTTATCACCCTCAGGCTAATGTGAACGTTTCCATCACTCCATGAAGGCAGCACTCAGGGCCGGCCTGTCGGACGGCAATTGGGTCGACAAGTTGCCTTGGGTGATGCTAGGCCTGAGGACCGCGCCTAAAGAGGATCTGCAGTGCTCCACGGCGGAGATGGTCTACGGTCAGCCGCTGAGGGTTCCAGGGGATTTCCTCCCCAACGCATTGGCTCCCTGGTCGACGATGGCCCAGCGGGCTTTCCTGCAGGACGCCGCTGAGGTGTATGCTCCGATTCCCACTGCCCAGCACGGTACTCGGGTATCCCGGGTTCCTGTAGAGCTCAGCTCGACGGAGCACGTTTTCGTCTGGCACGATGCGCACAGAGGCCGGACGAAATTGAAAACTGTGGCCCCTTTTAATGTTTTAACTATGAAAGATGTTTGATAAGCCTTAAATAGCAAGGCTGTGCTAAAGATATACAATGAAGAGCCTATAGAGCCATTAAAAATGGGTACTAGTCGAGGGTCGGACTGGTTCAATGTTTATTGCACAACATATTGAAATGAATTTATTGCACATATTAAACCTGGAACTAACAAAGCTTAAATTATTGCCTATAAAAACATTAAACATTAAATAATCAGTTGCATTCATTTCTTATGGCTCTATCTGCAGCTTTTCCTCAGTCATTTCTTATGATTACATTTTTCCACAGGCCAACAACAGCTTCAAAAAAACGATTTCCCTCAAAGAGAAAACCAAACATGCCCTGTTGTCGTGAGAGAAAAGGTGCAGAAGGAAACATACATGTAAACGCAGTGTGCTGCTCTGTGATGCTAGTTCAAGCCAGGACTTGGCATCTCATCTTGGGTGCAAGTTCATCAATGTCAGGCTCTGAGCTGAGGAGGTGCAATATACCGGCAGGTCAGATCTAATAGTAATTAAAAATTATCCTGCGGGCCGAAATTAAATCCACCAAGGGCCTGATTTGGCCCCCGGGCCTTGAGTTTGACACGTGTGCTATAGAGTGAGTGAGCTACAAAGACGACAGAAGTGATTCTACAGCATTAGCAAATGGATCATAAATATGACATGCGCTTGATAGTTTACAGTAGTTTTACAAAGAGATGTAGCCAGCGGAAAAAGCTAGTGCTTGGTAATTTTATTTTCCACCAATGTTTTCAGTTAAGCTACATACCAATGGAAATCTTGGTATCCTATAAACACGAGTAAAATTGCATATGTGTTGAGGAAAATGGAAAGTGTTAGATATGGATAAACGATTAAATGTGTACCAAGCTGAATTAGGAAAAAGAGGGAACTGATTTAAGTTAAAAGGATAAATATGAAGCATTTATTTAACTTTTACAATCCTTTCTAATTATTTAACTAACAGTATTATTTATTGACATGGTTACTTTTTGTCATTGTTGTTGACTCCCTTTTGTTACTTTCTGTGACAATGACAAGAGAACAAACACAAAATATATGATTTACTGTAATGAACATTTTATTCCACAGCACTATAAACCATTAATAAAATAACATTGTGATTGGCTCTTACCTTAGTAAGTCTTTTAATTCATATACTTCAGTGTTTGAACATAGGAAGGGATGCAAAAGAAGTGATCGCCGGTACATTACTTATAGTATATGCCCTCTCAGAGACTTAGTGGTAGTAATGGGTTTTTTTTGTTGAGAAAATTGAAATCAGTGCACAGTACAGAACAATCACAACCAGATTCAGAGACAGAGTATAACAATTGGTGCTTTTCTGCAACAGAAAACAAAACAGTTCCATGCATCAGTTGGTGTGGAAGTCAAATGCAACACACTACTCCCTCCTTGTGGACAGATATATATCTTGTGAGAGGTATTGCGCAGCATTAGGGAAATTATCTATGCCAATAACAAAAGTCATCAATTTTTAATATCCGTCTCTACGCTGGAATTATACATTTGGTAGTGCTCCCATAACACTTGTCTGAGCAGAGAAGGGAAAAGGTTTTCAAACAATTTCCTTCAAGAGTGCACATAATTTACTCTCTTAGTGTCAAGCAGCGGTTCTAATAATAAACGGCATGTCTTATCACACGACTGAGCAATTATTCCGCACTCATGCTGGGTATGGTTTAGAAAAAAACCCAGGATTCAACTGTGTTGGAACTTACTTCTATTAAAAGACTTGATAAATGTGGTCTTTACCCTATTTGTCTTTTATATTTAGATCAGTTAGTTCTGGTGGATTTCAGGCAACTGCTACTACAGACGGATTGAGTGCAGTTTCAGAACAATACAGACAAACGTCGTTTTCACACAAAAAGCTCTCAAATGAACTTCAATTAATTCAAGGAATACCCATTTCCAGTGCAGATATATAACATGAAGGGGGAAAAAAAGAGAAATCACTCAATACAATCAGAAAGAATAAATAATTAAAACAGTATAGTACTGGTTCTTCTCATTTCATCACATCTATTACACATTCATTTTGTTTGGAAGCCACCACACATCTCTGCTGTTGAAAATGGTTTTTGAGCTACTATGTAGTATAAAAACATTGTCCTGAAATACTACTGGGACCAGCCTTTTGTTCAAGTGCTCACATTCCTGAGAAACAAACAGCTGCTTTCTGTAGTCACATTTGAAGGAGCACGAAGAGTCAGGCCGGCATGTTGTTGCGTTTTGGTGAAAAACGGCGTGTACGTTTTTTTAAACTATCCACTGCGAATATTGACATGTTTTTATGTGGCAGTTGTGTGCAATGGTATTTTATTTAAAAACACTTTAAATCATCAACTATTTGAACACAGACCAACAACAGTATGTGATTGATTTTGAAATCTCCTTCCTCATGTGTAGAATAAACTTTAACATGTGATGATCTAGGGTGCATTTTCCTGCGTCATCTCCCCCGGATTTACTGTAACTACAACACGGTCAGCCATGGGGAGTTAGGAAAGCTCACAGAATACAAAATGAAGCTTTCTTATCCACACCGTTTGTGTGTCGGCAGGTACACACGAGGTATGGTTTTGGCACGTCCAGCCTTCATTAGCGAATGAAAATGATTTTCAGCGGGAAGAATAAAAAGATGAAGAAGTCGTTCTGATTCATCCTTTGGCAGTGGTGAGGTGGCATTCGGCCAAGGCAACACTTCCTAAAAAAAGCTAAACGCTCAAGTAAATGACTCAGCCCAAAGGGATAGTTTGAATTTTTGAATTGCTGTTGCAGGAGGTTTTAATCAGTAGCTCACGTGATCGGCCTAAGCAAATCAGTGTACTGCTCTGGATGGGGGAAGCAGAACAAAAAATATTGTAGCCACCTAAAAGAAAGGCTTCTGTCAGTAAAGGTAAAGCATTTAAAATATTCTGAATATAGCATACAACTAAAGAGATGAAAAAGTGTCTTTTTTTAGAAATCCAATGTCCCCGATTCATAGCAGTACATTGCTTAGCTTTTGTGCCGGTAATCTGTCTCTCCAAAGTGGTGACGCAATGACTGTCATCTTTTTATGGGTCAGTTCCTCATACAACCCCACTTTAAAAATGACAAACTATCCCTCTGAATCACAGCAGAATATACTGACTGTTAAGTGCAGCACAATTTGGACCGCTCGTAGCTCAAAGAGGCTATTTCACTCCCAACGTAGCCAAGGTGTTTTTTTTCTTTTCTTACACTGTACACATTGTTTTGGATATGGCTAGAAATGTGCTCACCGGTGTTTAACAATAACATGCATATTAAGTAAACAGGATAGTGAGTGATGAACTGGTTTTGGAAGAAGGAGAGAAAGAAAGGAAGGAGCTGCTTTCAAGGTGGATAGAGACAGTAAAATATATCAGGCTCCAGAGAGATCGTGGTGGAAACAGTTACTGTCAAGAAGGAGTGACGCTCTTGCTGTTGTCACGAGCGAGAGGGGCGGGGCATGTCCAGGCGTGGTAGACCAATAGCAGACTGAGCCCAAACGCCCACGTGCGGACCGGAGACAGTAAGAAGGCCACGACGCCGTAGGTCTCGAACAGGAAGTAGCAGGAGTGCGCCTGCCAGGTGAGCAGCAGCAGCATGAGGAGGTGAAACGCCAGAGTCCGCCAGCGGCAGCCCGGCCGCAGGAAGTGGGATCGGAAGGTGTTACCACGGCAACGGTGGTGGAGGCTCCAGCAGAGATAGCAGGTGAGGGGCATGTTGAAGAAAAGCAGCTGGCGGAGAGGAAATGAGTCCGGTTAGATGTGATTAGTAGCTTGAAAACCACTGTTTCATAAGAAATACAGCAAGGCAAGGACAGTATATGAACTTATGGCTTCAAGTGGGACAAATGTTGACCATGATAAGTAAAGGTTTATGAAGTATTTTTCCTCTCAACCACTTTTGCTTGAGAAATATTTACCCCCTCCTCACAAGTAGGAGAGAATATGACTTGCTCAAAAAGTGAGTTGATTTTAAAGATGTTTATGGCAGAAGAGTTTTAGGTAGTCAGTGTTTTACTAACAAAAGCTAAAACTAGAAAAATAAATACAATATTTCCATTCCTTTCCTTAAATATAATATAGTGTAGAGATGTCCCGATCCGATCACATGATCGGCGCCGATCACGTGATTTTCAAAAGATCGGAATCGGGAGAAAAAAATCGGGGATCGGAATTATTATTATTTTTTAAATTTTTATTTTTATTTAATGTTACAAAACAAAAATGACCATGTTCAAGTCTTAAAGTCATCCTGAGGCCTTAGTTTTGGTTTCAAATTACACAACATCATGTATGTGTTGCTTCTTGGGGCTTGTTTTCATAGACCTGGTTGCTTGGCAACAGAGTGGGCGCAGTGTCTAATAGTAGCAGTAAGCTAACGAGTACTGATAAGCTTTATTTTGTTTTGATCCAATGCTGCACAACTGAACTGATCCAATGCTGCTGTGAAAAAAAGAAGCTATATCCATGTTGGATAGAATGGGTAGTTGGGTACTGTCATTTAAATAAAAAAATAACCTTAAGGGACAACTTGAATGCTTTTTTCCTTTTTTTTCTCTTAATGCATTGCATAAAGATCGGATCGGAAAAAATCGGTATCGGCAGATTGTCAAAATCAAATGATCGGAATCGGATCGGGAGCAAAAAAAGGTGATCGGGACATCCCTAATATAGTGGGTAATAAATCTTCTGTGGCTTCACCACTACGGGCAGACACTTACACATAGGAGTAATCATGTGACCTTTTGATGATTCAAAACATTGATTAAAGTTGCTGGTTGAACTCCATATATCCACATATTAATATAGACAAAGCAAATCTGTTAAAGGTTTTGCCTATGTACGGACACTAGGGAGATGTAAAAGCATTAAATAAAATGTAAGTTCTTACTTGAAAGACTCCAATAACATATGTGAGACTGCCTTCCAGGAAGTGCCCATCGACAAACACCCCGAAGGCGAAGCAGGCACCACTATGGCCATCTATCAGCTCTCCTACGAACCATGGCCCTGAGGGGGGGGGGGAGGCAGAAACAACACAGGAGGTATTTAAACAGGAACAGATGCAAAATGACAGGAAATCATGCATTTTGAAAGAGCAATGTCTCATAGTCAGTTTGAGTATTTACTTCAGAGAGATTGTGTATATTTGCATATGAAGCAGCACACTAACAATGAATGAGACAAAGCAGTGGACCCACCTAAGGCTGTACACAGGTTGAATAGCAGCAGAGAGTAGTAGAAGGTGTCCATTGAGCTGACCAGATGGAGAGACATGCATGCTTGAGAGGTCAATCCTGTACACAAAACAAAACATATATGAATATTAATGCTGTCAAAATTATCGCGTTAACGGCGGTAATACATTTTTTGAATTAATTGCGTTAAAATATTTAACGCATTTAACGCATGCGCAGAATGGCCCGCCCCATACATCCCACCAGTGGCAGCGCCAGGGTATGGCTGGGGTAGGCTACAGCCATACTAAGAAATGGCTTAGCCCCACCATAGCCCCACCTTAGCCCCACCATGAAAAATGATGTTAAAGTAAACTAAGTAAAGTCCGCCAACTCGCGCGGAGTAAACTGCACAGACAGCAGTTAGTCAGATTGATTTCAGTAGCCACTTGTCTGGAAATACCGAAGACTAGAAATGGTTTTGAAAACTTTTGTCACGTAGTGATCGTCTTCTCAATAGAACATCTTTGATAATGTCTTCTGGCCAATCAGAATCAAGATAACGGCGTGATGTTGTTGCATGAAGTCCCGACGGAGAATACTTTTGCTGTAGTACATCTCTATGTACATCGATACAACATTACGTGTTGATAGAAATCAACACGTAATGAAATAAGACCCCACGGTTTGATGATTGATAGGTGTGTGGGCTGTCTTTCATTTTGACACACAGAACAATGTTATAATAAACATACATACTGTATGTTAAATGGATATATCTGCCTTCTTTCATTTATCTTTCCATTCCCACAACAATATACATAAAGAAATGGCATATTTTGGACATAGTTCGAATGGTGATTAATCATGATTAATTCATTTTTAAGCTGTGATTAATCTGATTACAAATTGTAATCGTTTGACAGCCCTAATGAATATACAAAGAACTATTGCCGTTATTCAAATAATTACTGAAATGCACAATACGCCATTTCTGCAGCTAGGGTTTCTCAATCAAAGCAAAAACAGAGATTGGTGAAGTTTTGAATAGCATGGTCCTACAGGAAGTCGTTTTATTTTTTGTCATTGCAGTCAATGAGTTATTGGGTTTTCCTAGGAAGCCTATTGTAAAAAATGTTGCTTGTAACCGGATAAACAGGCAATCAAATGAAACAACCCAATACTTTGGTTTAAATGATGGATGTTTCTTGGTTTTAAATGTGTCTGAAACATTTTAGATTAAAGTACATCTTATCAATAAAATATCAAACATGTCTAGTCACTTTGAGACATTTTATGGCGGCATGTTGCCAATATCTGATTTTAAATCCTGCAGAGTCTGATCGTAGACAACAGGTAACTTCAGTTTTCTGTAATCAAACACAAATATGAGGATTTGACAAGTATTCAGTGACAGCTCACCTCTCCCAGAAGGAGCAGGCAGGAACCTGAAGGCCAGCAGCACCCCCACATTCAGCAGGATAACGAATATGAAGGCTGCTCGGGCCAGGATGTAGTGGTCTGTGAGGAGGATGAAGGACTGCATGAACCCAAAGCTAGGAGTCAGGTTGCCCTCCAGAGTAAAGTGCTGCTCCCGCACTGACGACCGGCCTGCCGAGTCCTGACACACACACACAAAGATAAGATAAGCATATTGTTAATTCTATAAGTTTAAGAACAAGCACGTTAAAAATCTTAGTGCCAAGACAGCAGATCCATATTGTAATTAAAGCGTCAAATTAAATCAAGTCTCTGGACACTTTAAGTTCAATGAAAGCTCCACTGACCTCCACTTTAACTCTGATGGTGTGCACTCCAGTGAGGTAGAGAGATGGATCCCACAGCAGAACATAGAGAGGACCTCCAGCAGAGTGGCCCTCCCCCAGAGGCTCCCCATCCACACTCACATGCACCGCTGTGATTGAGGCCTCCGAGAAAGCCAAGATCCTATTTGGAACCGAGACAATTAAGGGTTAAATATTGAACATTTAAAAAAAGTTCCATTCCATTCTTGTGCTAAGGTTGCAAAACATGCAATGTGTTACTTAAAAGGTGGGGTAGGTCATTTTGGAGAAACCAGCTCAAGTGCGCTAGAATTTGAAAATACACAACCGGAAGAAATCTGCCACTTCCTTACAGAGCCCCTCCTCCAACACACACGAACGCGCACATGACCAATGAGGGCACAAGATAAGTTTGTGCACAGATGGAAGGCTGACAGGCAGGTAGGCCATCCAGTTACTTTAGCCGGGCCGGCTCAGATGATTGGTCGTGCTTTTGACAGCGCCACGGCTTCCACAGATGATGTTTTTTTAATGGATTTTCTGTCAAAGCACTTAAGATATTCATTGCTATCGGGATGTAAAGAGCATTCCATGGAATATAACAAAAAGTGTATCTCGAGCCGGTTTCTCAAACTTACCTCCCCCACCTTTAAAGAGGACATATTATGCTGATTTCCAGGTGAATATTTGTATAAAAAAATGATGACCATAGTTTATGAAATAATTGAGACATACAGGGTATACATATTTGTATCTTTATAAAAAAAAGAATCCATTGAAATAAGTGCAGTGGTTCATAAGAAATAGACAAAATGCCTCATGTCATTTACGTTCTCAGTGTCATTATTGATTTGATTTCTATACATTTTGTTTTTCATATTCTCATGTTTAATTTTTAGGATTTGAGACGTTAAACATGTTGTGACCCCTTGTTAAAGAAACTGTTCATCTAAATTGGAGTACTATTGGATGTGAGAAAATAACTAATAAAGAATAAGTTGAAAGAATTGCCCTCTTGCCTCTCAATTTCAACTACCGGTAGTCCTTTAAAAGAGGAACTAACCCAAATCTTTATAGTGACGAATGGGGACAACGATAATTGAATAAAGTCCAGGAAATAAATCAGAGCCTGTCGGGGGGCAAAAACAAGCACTTATATCGGACAAACATCAACCTGGAAAGATTATACTGCAGCTTGTTCTGCAGCTGCAGCACTCTCACTCCATGCTGGCCCAATTTCAACAATAGTTGTTCCCATTACTCAGGTGGTGGGAAAAACATGGCCAAAAAGGCTTCGGGGTTAAAAGACACTATTCTTTCAGCATCCGGACTAAAACCACCAGACTCGGGGACAGTTTTATTCTACAGGCCATAAGACTGTTAAACACCTCAACTAATAAGTACATCCATAACATTCACCTGTTTGTAACTTACAAATTATGTTTCCAGGGTATATGCAGGAGCGCTGAAGTCAAATGTAAAACCTTTTAAGACCCTTTCTATACATTTGAAGACCTCATCGCCACTTCGAGTTGTAACCGGTTACCTTGGCGACACACTTTACCTCACATTGACTATATATAGTATTGATTGTCCTTTCTCCTTATCTTCCAACCATTTGGACGCAGACTTGCATTTCCCCATAACGATGTTGCTTAGCAACCGGCGTAAACGGACCTTCGCGCGCCATCAAGCAGTGAGCGTGCGATGTCCTGTTCAGATGACGTCAAACCCAACGGGATGCCATAAATAAACTACACAGAATCACACTACACACCTACGCAATGATTACATTCAGGCACACTGTAGAATACAACCTCTTTGGACCATTTATATACTTATTGAAAACAAGCTACAAAATGTAACACCTTGGAAAATGCCGTTTAATACTTTTTAATAGCCTTCATTTTCGCTCAATTGATTTATCAACTTTTAATACTTTTTAAGACCCCGCGGACACCCTGGTATCACTTGTATACTCTTATGGCACTACTTCTATTCTATTTTATTGTATTAACTTGCACTATTTTATCCGTTTTATTGTGTTGCACTGCCTGGGATCTAAGATTTTCATCGGCATAAGGTGCTCAGTAAACATGTGTGTTGTGTACACTTGTGCAGTAGGTGAGAGGCCAGGGAGGGGTTTATGGCTCAGCAAACAGTGATCACACACAGAACAAACACCTGATGTGCGTTGATCTCCGTATTCGGCCCAGCGGCTCCAGTCCGGGGTGCAGGTACTGAGCGTCCTTGGGGTTAGTGATGAGCACGGCTGGCCACTGCTCAAACTTCAGGTCAGAGAAACTCAGCAGGTCGTTGTCAAAGGCCAGAACCCTGTACCTGGAGACAGGCGTGAGACGGGTTATTGCAGGGTTCACCAAGTTCAAGACCTTTATCATTTACTCAAAAGTGCAATTTAATACGTGCTCACAATATGACAATACAAGGGACTACCAGGGCCGATATGGCCTTGAATTATTTAGACACAATTTCCCACAAGTATAACAATAATTAAAAGGATATATTGCATTCAATGAAATACAAAGTTGACCCGCATACACAGTATCATCTAAAATTATAACTTAAATTAAGTAAAGTGTTTGTAACAGCTATTATAGTTTCCTACTGAAACTCAATAAACATTGATTTAACAACTTTTAGCATAATCCACTGTTGTTTTATTATATAATAGGCATATGATGACGACCTGCGTTCAAATAGGAAATCCTTTGACCAACATTACTACCACAACAGGGAGATGAAAACATTTTTGACTTTTGTCCAATTAATTCAAGACCTTTTAATAATAATAATAATAGATTACATTTGTATAGCACCTTTCAAGGGACCCAAGGCCGCTTTACATGGTGAACAAACAACCAAACAAGATGGGAAAATAATAACTTGTTGTTTTCTTTCGTACCTGCGGTTGTCCATCCAGTCGCCCAGCTCCAGCTCCAGGGTGCCTGTGGGGTGTCGGCTGTGGAGGACGGGCATCAGGCCACCCAGCGTGTGCAGGTGGCCACACAGATACGCTACTGCAGATCTAAACACAAGGATCCCACATGTAAGAATATAAGTAACATTGTCATAACACGCCAACTGCTGCTGTACATATTTTAAAGGTCCCCTAGTACACTGTTTTTCATCAATATATCACAGGTCTCAGATATATACAAAACATGTCTCTGAAGTGTTTGGCTCCAAACACCAAACAGATCATTGCAGCATTACCCATAATCCCCTCTGTTTCAGCCCTGTTTCCAAAGTGCTGATTCTCTGTCTGTTACTTTAGATGAAAAATAAGGAGCCCCTCCCCACGCCCCTCTGAGAGACATTTGGTTACAAAGAACACAATGGTGCTCTAGGAGGAGATTCGGGTGATAAGGTGGGGGGGGGGGGTACCTTGGTTGCTGATTGACTAATGGTTACACAAGCCAACACATCGTTATGACTTCATAAAGTGGCCAAAATCTGATCAGCTCATTTTCAGACAGGTTTTTATAGAAATGGATCAGGACAAAAAGAGAGAGAATCTTTTTCCTGAAACGTTCAGAGTCTCTTTACACAGAGGGGACACATGGTGATGTAGAAGAGACATGGAGAAGAGGATTTTGCATAATAGGTGACCTTTAAACGATATTAAAAAAGCTAAATTAGGGATACTAAATAAGAAATGTCCCACCACTTTAATTGTATTGTAATGGATTTAATGGAGTGAACCAGTTGCAAGTCAAACACTGCTCACCTTTAGCTTCATAGTTCTAAGCTTGTGTGTTAAGTCAAACCCGTCGGCAGACAAAGGGACAATGTACTTGTAAGGAATGTAGCCGGTTCGGCATTCCTACCTCATCAAGTCTCTGATTCCTGGAGACGGGGAGACGACAGTTGAGGTGGTGTAGTGGCCAAACCAGATCGACTGGTTGCTCTTCAGACTCTCAGCTCTGAACGTGTCCAGCAGGTCCATTTGAGTCTTTCATAGATTGAGAGAAAATACATTAGAATAACTATATATTACTTTAAATGTATTATCTGCAGTATACAAGTGCTGGATGTGTTCCTTTTTTAAGACACATACGGCACTGTTTATTATCATTTTTAGTAAGTGAATACTGTACATACTAATTTTAAAGCATTTTTCCATTTATTTTTTAATGGCCACACTACCCTATAGAGGATTATGACCTTAAATCCTTTAAGCCTCCACTAATCCTCCAATGGGATAAAAATAACGGCTGTTTTAAGTATTCAAAGGTTCTCTGTTTTCTAAAGTTTACAAAATATTCAGCCAATGTTTATATTCAACAGATTGTGCACTGGAGTTGTACCTGGTTAAGAATACCAAAGAAATTGTACGGCCTCTTGGGTCCCGGAGTCAGAGTGGCATCCGCACAGACAAAGGAGTAGTTGCCGAAGGGAGTTTTGTGAACATAGTGGAATGAGCCTATTTTCTGATTAGCAGAGTACTTCCTAGAGAACATTGAAAAAATAAAAGAAGTCTATTAGAGCAACAAGGGTGGTTTGGGATGGAGCCAGCAGCTTCCACAGAGTGCTGAGAGATCATTTGATGCATTTTTATATAAATAAATAAATTAGGCTTGCACAGGAGACAGCCTTTGTCTGGCAGAGGATGGCCACAACATTAGGAATATTAAGGAGATAAAAGATACATCAGCATTAACAGAAGCAGCAATGTCACATAAAACATCATTTGTGTCAGAAGAAAGGAGAGTCAGTGTCTCTGTGTGCCGAGTGTGCTTCTATTTCAGTCCTCAGGACTCTCAGACAGCTCGCATTATTGTCAAAAATAGGTCTGCAACTGCAACTACTCCGGTTTCAGAGGCATTGAAGTTACCACGCTCTCTGATCGACTTCACATTTAGCTCGCTAATATAGGACATGGAGGAGTGGACTGTAACAGTATATAAATCATGTGGTTAATGTGTATCATACTGACCGGTAATAATTGTTGACGCTGTCCAATGACATTATATTGAAGGCATCTGTCAGAAGAAATGAAATGATGGTGAGGTTTATAAAAAGACAACAATTTCATAATTTGCTTGCTAAACACCAGCATGTCTAATAAAGAAAGTCCAGTGTTTCCCCTACCATTGTCTTGGAGGGGCGCTGCGCCCCGCCAACGGAGCCCCGCCAACGGAGCCCCGCCAACGGAGCCCCGCCAACGGAGCCCCGCCAACGGAGCCCCGCCAACGGAGCCCCGCGCCCTCCCTGAAATTCCAGGTGTTTAAAATTTTTTTTTTGTTTAATATTTTTTGATTTATATAGCACCAAATTGCAACTAATCTATATCTACTGTCACTTTTCACATTGAACATGTGCTCTTTTATTAAATAAACTAACTGCTTTCATGTTAGGTTGGGAGTGTATTGTTCTTGACCCTAAGAAACAGTGATGCTGCTCTGCTCCAGAGGATTTAAAAAAAAAAAATCCCAATACCACCCACCCCCCCCCCAGCTCAGACAGCACCCCCCCAAAGCAGTAAACCTAGGGGAAACACTGAAGTCTATGATTCTGATTTCCTCATTTGATATCAAACTAGATAAACATAGAACCCACTAACAGACACAATAACAGGAAACATATGCGATCAATAAGAGGAGATTTGGTGGTCACAGAAACTCCAGATCCAATAACTAGCTTTCTTTTCTTTCAAAAGCTACAAAGTTAAGATATCTTCTTTCCGATCTAATAGCTTGCGATCCAATAAAAGAGGCAGTGAAGAGGAGGGGTAGCATGATCACCACAGTTAATGGATTCTTCAGAAAATCTTAATTGTACTCTGGGATGTTTCCATGGCACCAGTGAGTTTGCAGAGAACATTAAAAAAGACAACAAAGTGCTGCGGTTAATCACCGTGATTTCCTCGGATGTCTATCCACCTCGTGCGCTCCATCACACGAGACCTCTTCAGGATGTTGTGGTAGGCCTGCCACTCCACCTCGTGCTGGAGCGAACCCACCTTACTCTCCGTTTTAGCATCTGTCAAATCCCCTGTGAGAGACGAAGAAGATACATGAGAGAAACAACATGGCTGCTGCTGCTTCATTAAAACACTTTCCAAGCTACTTTGATTGAAGTTGGAAGGGTACTCTCTGTTTCAATGTGTATGAGATGATTCAAAATGAATACAAATCAGCTGGAAAGGGAAGGTGCCATACCAAATATGTGTACGAATACATCTACATCTTTATTGTTGGTTTGAAATCAGAGGAGGAAAGCTTTATCAGGGAGAAAAATTGATGAGTGTCAAGGAGAAGTGTCCAATAGAGGAATTTAATTTTCTGATGTACCAAACTAGAAAGAATAAATGTTATTTAAAGAGTCTGAACCATTTTTTGTGTGTTTAAGTAGTGTTTCCAGTTAGATCTGGTTAGGTCAGAGCTATAGAATATGAATTCATCCATCTTTGATCACTACATCTTAGCCCTTTTTAACCTAAACTATAAACTAAAGTTCAATAACACTATAATTAAAATACTGAAATGTGAAACTATCGGTTGTCTCATAATTATTGACAAAGAGGAGAAGTAAAAATATTCATCCCCTTTTTCTTCTTAATTGTACTGTTTATAGAGTGCCACAGTGACGCGTCCTAAAACCCGGAAGTAAGTTAGCATGTTGCCACTTCCGGTTCCTTCGACGAAAGGAATGGAATTTCTCCATAGGGTTTTGGAAAATATCTCCAAATAAGGTCTGTGGTTGACACAAATTGAAGAGACAGATCACGTTTTGTTCTACGACATTAAATCCATCAGCAATGACCCCACTGGTGATTTTTGAAGAGTTTACGTGTCTGAAAAAACGATGGTTGTTACCAAGTGGCTGAATAGGACTACAGAAGTTGTCCAGGCCGTTTTACGTCATTACGCCGAACACGTAAACACTCCCGCTAAGTTTGTTTTTCCCCGTGTTCTGCTTGAAAGCAAGTACCTGCCTCCTGCAAACTGTTCAAACAAACGCTTCAACTTGTACACTTTTGAATCTGCATGTTTGAATATGGATCTTAAGTTGGCGTGACGTTGAAGCAGCGACCCTGCTGTAGTTCCTTTATAGCATAACGTTAGCATTTTGCTTCTGGCGACTAGATTTATGATTCGAAAATTATAAAAGTAGGGTAGACTGTGTGGAGATTATCCGGCTGAACAAAACGTGATCCGTCTCTTAAATGTGTTTCAACCACAGACCTTATTTCCAGCTATTTTCCAAACTCCTATGGAGAAATTGCATTGCGTTTTTGTCGAAGGAACCGGAAGGAGTTTACTTCCGGGTTTTAGGACGCGTCACTGTGGCACTCTGTAGTCTCAAACTAGCATAGTTTAAAATTGAGTGATTACTGTACCTGTTGCGAGCACTAGATCAGGCTTGATCACTTCAATTGTTTCAGTGCAGAACTTTTCAAAGTCAGGAATGCGTCTTGGGTCGTGAAATCTGCTTATGTGAATGTCGGAAACCTTGAACCAGACAAAAAACATGACAGGATAATGAGAATCTGTGTGTTATTTCATATTAAGCTGAAACTGAATCTTTTGCTTTGTGACTGACAAAACAAGACATTAAAAGACAACACCTTGGACTTAACTAACAGGGATGGACATTCTTAAAGTATATTTCATTTTCCGAAATGTTGAAGAAAAAACAAGGATTGATCAATTAATTAAAAAAAAATACACTGCAGATGTACCAATTATATAAATATATATATATATATAAATGTACCTTAAGGACCAATGGGCAATGTAACACTATTGTTCTTTTAGTTATTAAAGATATTGAATGTAGGACTGTTACTTGGATATTTTGTTACCCCTGTATGATTGCTATTTTTAACTCAAGTAAAACACAAAAGGTGACATTTGACTACAACTTACTGTGTTGCTGAAGCACGTTTTTAACCTGACAAAGACACACTTCTGTGGTCACTGACCTCTTTCTGTCAATCATTCAGAGAGGGTTCAGAGTGTGACCTACCACAGCTAGCTTCCTATGACAACACTGCTGAGCCAAAGGAAGCCAGGTGTTAAACAAGTAAGACTACAATATTAAAAACAGGAGATATGGTTGAATTGTAAGGGGATTTAACTCCATTTATGGTAAATGACCAACAGAGGTTGAAGAAGTTCTCAGATCATGTACTTCACTAAAAGTAGAAGTACCAGTTACAACTTAATGTCCTGTATTCAAAATGTTACTCAAGTAAAAGTATGCAGATTGGCCCGGTTCAAAATAATACATATCATAGGTTTGGAAATTATTGAAGCATTAAGGGGTTAATCAAAGCACATAAAGGTGCTACTTTTAATTATTTGGTGTACTGCAGGATAGCTTTGGAAATGTACTCTTGGTGTAACTAAGGTCTTATTTAAAGGTTGATTATATTTCATACCATTAATCAAAATCTGCAAAGTAAATAATACATAAATGTAGTGAAGTACAAACATGATTAACCTATAAACTGTATTGGAGTAGAAGTACAAAGTAGCAAGTCAAGTACAAGTCTCTGAACATTGTTAAGTAAAGTACTTGAGTAAACGTACTTAGTTACTTTACATCACGGAACAGATATGGCTGAATTGGGAGGCTTTAATTAAATTGTATGGTAAATGACCAAAGACTAAATAAAGCTCGTTAGCGACACACAGAATAAATCCCACCTGTATAAACCAGAAAATATTGCTCAACTCGCCGTCGGGAAATGGTGGAGAGCTCCCGGTATGTTCCTCTCCATCCCCGGCAGTCGGGTGCTGGATGCTCCGCTTCGGGTGCCATGCCGTGTCGTAGCTGTCCAGCACCCAGGAGGTGATGCACGCCATGGCCAGCCCGAGAACCACCAGCGCGGCGAACAGCTTCAGCATCCTCCTGGAGAGAGGCCGTCTGTCCCGGGCAGAAAAACAGCTAGCTACTGGTGGGAAACAGCTACACGAATCACCAGGCTAACATTAACTACGGATACTGTGAGGCATTTAGCTACATAGCTACGATGTCAGACCGTCTCTGTCGCTGCCATCGCGGCCCCGGGAGATGCATGGAAGTGCGGGGGGGTTCATCCACGGCTCTCCGCTCAGCTGGAGGAGGAGGAGGAGGAGGAGGTGGAGGAGGAGGAGGAGGTAGCGGGTTAGCTGACTGCTAGCTGCCTACCAGCTGCCGATAGACAGACCCGTGGATGTGAAAACGTCACCAACTGAATGTTGGCAGGAAGAGCTCCCACTCTGAGAGAAAAATAAGGAAAGAGAGCTCCCACTCTGACAACGTTTTCCGGGAACCGTAACAACCCGTTTTTTTCTTCTTTGGTGTTTATTAACAGTTGGCAAATCAGTCTAAAAGTGCTTTAACGCCACCAACTGGTGTTGAGCGTACAACAAAACCAGACTATAAATCAGGGGTGTCCAAACTTTTTTCACCGAGGGCCACATGCAGAAAAATATACGAAGGGCTGGGCCACTCATAAGCTCAGTTATAAATTAGCAAAATCAATCAAATGTAGGTCAATTATGCTTGTGAGTGTTGGCAGCTCGTCCATTAAAACAGAAGCCTCAGATTGATTATAATAAGGAAAAATAGGAAGGGTGTATTTCAAGCTTGTAAATAAGTCATTGGGCTTTTTTTCTTATCAACTAAGATATGTTAGAAAATGTTTCCAACTTTAATTGACTGCATTTATTTGAAAAGTGGTCTTATTAACACTTGAATACTACTGTGTAATATTTACATTTATAGTTAAGAAGTACAATATAAGACAATCACAAGTTTCATTTGTGGGCCATATTCCATTGTAGGCCTACTTTTTTAATTAGCTGAGGGCCGATTCAAAATGGTCCGCGGGCCGCATTTGGCCCCCGGGCCGTAGTTTGGACACCCCTGCTATAAATACAACAAAACACTATGCAGGAATACAAACTCTAAATTTCATCAACTATACATACTTTTAAAAACTGAATAATGTCCCACTATTTGCTGCCTTTGTTTCCACAGGAGCAGTGGTGGGAGAAGTTTTCAGGTCTTGTACGTAAGTAAAAGTAGAAATACCAAAGTGTAGGAATACTCTGATACAAAAGTCCTGCATTCAAAATGTTACTCAAGTAAAAGTTCAAAAGTATTGGCATCTAAATATACTTAAAGTAACAAAAGTAAAAGTACTTATTATGCAGTGTAGTGGAGTAGAAGAGTATACAGTAAGTAACATAACATGGAAATACTCAAGTAAAAGTACCTCAAAATACTACATAAGTACAGTACAGTATATGTACTTAGTTGAAGGTCAATAACAACTAAATGTGTTTATTTTAAAAACGTCACAATATTTGTGGCCTGTGTTTGTCTACAGTGGGTGCATTTCCCAGTATAACTTCATATAATGAGTGCTTGAGATCTGTATGACGTACTCTCATGTGAGTACTAATGTTTTCCTTATGGAGGAGTTAAGGGAATGATAATATAATCCAACCTTTGGGAGGGGTTCAAATCAATTTCCTGTCATGTCAATATATTGATGCTAATGGGAAAGTGGTGAGATTGGTTACATGTAGTTTGTAAACTTTGCAAAACAAAGCTGAACCAGGTTTGACAACCTATATAAACATTGTTAAATAGTTGTATCTATTAAAACAGCTGTGTTAAATGACTTCTGCTGTAAGTGCAAAAACATCAATAAGGAAAGGAATTATTTTCTAATTGTATTGGAAAATAAAATAAACTGGATGAAATGTTGTCAGAGCTTTGTCAGATACATATATGAGTTAATGTCGCCTTCTAGTGGTGGTTTTTAGTTTTTTTTTAACCTTCATAAATTAAGATAATTAAGACATTTTTTATTAAACACGGATTTATTTGTCTGCTTTAATTTGATGTCAATACTGAATAGCTCCAAAAAGTATTATAAGGTTGCTCTTATGAGACAGACAAGATATTTAGAAATATATATATACAAAAATGTCCAAAAGTACAGACAGATTCACATTGTCCAATTATGAAAGCAAAAAAAAAGGATTATCCAATCATAAATGTTAAATGTTAAATGTAGGCTAGTCATCTTCTTTATTGAGGTGGACATTTTAGGATTATTTATTTGATTAAGTTCATTTTTGTCAAAAATGTCACCTTTAAAGAAACTATAACAATCGAAAATGTTAGTTATAGATGTATATTAAATAATACTGGACAAAAAAAAGAGAAAAACATCTGTGATTTTGTAAAGCGCGCTCCCGAGACACAGCGAGCGCGCTTTTAAAGACCCCGTGTCGCGCGCTCGATCTTGTTGCGAGGGGCAATGGAATCGGGGCCGCGCACGCAGGAAGGCTGATGACCATCACACTCTCGTCACGTCACGGATCCGCAGCGACCGATAGAGATGCTGAGGTGACAGCAGGCAGAAGGAGAACAGGGACGACCAACACTCCGACATATTCCACCCTGTAAACCTGCTTATTATTCTCTAACATTTTCTACAAACGCGACCACCGCCGCCATCTCTTCTTCATGGACGGCTCCCTCGCGATGGGATTCCGTTCAATGTCGTCCCCTCCGCCTCCAAAAGCAGAGGATTTGTTGTAACCACACCCGGCTGGATTGGATCAAGGATTGGCAGCAAAGACCCGAGGTAAGGATTCAGAAATCAGGAGGCCGTGCTTGTATATATGCTCTGGCCCTTTCTCGCTTTCGCCCCATTGTCCTAAACACCTCAATTCGTTGTTGCGTGCAACGGCATGTTTGTTATCCTGCATGTTGTCAGCAGCTCACAGTATATAATATAACCTCCTCCTACACAGCCAGGCGGGATGAGGGTGCGTGTGGCGGCCAATGTGCGTGGACGCGCCTGAGTAAATCTGCTGTGGCAACCAACTCGCTATGCAACAGTCAGTCCACCGCAGGGAGGGCACATAGTGGTTATATTTTTGGAAGACTATACCATGATAAATATATATGGGGACATAGCTGCAGATTTCTACCTGTCACATCCCATTGCAACCAACTAACCAGAGGTTTGTCTTTTCTTTTTTGTTGTTGCACTAATGGCTCTTAAAATTAATACATTTGAGGCACTCTCCATTTAAAGTAATTACCAGTGGTGTAAAGTACCTAAGTACATTTAATCAAGTATTGTACTTAAGTGCAATTTTGAGGGACTTGCACTGTACTTGAGTATTATTGTTTTTGCTACATCGTACTTTTACTCCACTACAATTATTTATTACCTTTTAGTTATTTTTGCACAATTGGAATAATAATGTGAAATATAAACAACAATTAAATAAGACTTTAGTTATACCTGGAGTACAATTCACAAGCTAGCCTGCCTGCAGCATACAAAGTAATTACAACTAGCTGCACCTTTACCAGCTGTGATTAAACACATCCATAATTGTAATCAAGACATATATTATATATTATTCTGAAATGTCCCATTTGCATAATGCGTACTATTACTTTTAAGTTGATTGAAATGCCAATACTTTTGTACTTTTACTTGAGTAACATATGCATTGCAGGACTTTTACTTGTGACAGAGTATTCCTACACCTTGGCACTAGATCAGAGTACTTCTCCCACTTATGCAGATAGGTGGTTTAATTTTTCGAAGACTAGCATGATAAATATATGGGGACATTGCTGCAGATTTCTACCTGTCACATTCCATTGAAACCAACTTGCCAGAGGTTTGTCTTTTATTTTCTGTTGTTGCACAAATAGCTCTTAACATAAATGCATTTTAGGCACTCTCCATTGAAAGTAATTACCCAAACTGCTCTTAAGGTGAGTGCATCCTTGATAGTTAAGGCTTCAGTGGTGCCATATAAAAACACACTTATCCTTTCACAGTTTTCTTCAGACTAGATCAATGTTAGCCATGCTGTGGCCGAGTGTGGAGCCCCCCCCCCCCATGCTGGCTCCTCTCCAGGGCTCAGACCAGACACTTATTTCAGCCAGCAGCAGCAAGACAAGTGTCCCAGACCTGCTACTGAGTCAGGCCACACACAGATTAGACAGCCAACAGAGTTATACTCACTTAAGCCATGTGTTGTGTTGCACATGCAGTCATAGCATGCTTCCGGGATCAGAGCTCACTCAACAAAAAGTCGATTAACAGTAACACAATCGCCACTATTTTGACTATGATTTAAGTTATTTTTCATATTTGGGTTTTGGACTGACGAAAAGAAGACATCAGTTTTGATTTTGTAAAACTGGAATGGACATTACTCGCATTTACATTTTGTAGACCAGACCTTTAACAAATGAATCAAAACAACAGTAAGTTGCAACTGTCGTCTTTATCTTTTTGTCAATATTTACTGATAAAACATCTGAGTTTTTAACTGAGGTTTAAGGAAGGAAGGAGGAATCCTCTGTGGGTGGCAGCACATTTCATGATGCTTTATGAAGCCGTAAAAAACGTGCAGCTTCCAGCAGACCCAAAGGGCAACGACAAGCTGCAGTCAGCAAATGAGAAAAGGACTGCACCATCGTCGGCATGGCGATGCAGGAGGTCAGGAAGCGTGATTCATGATGAGAAGACGGCGGCAGCAGCCGGTCGTCATTCATTGGTTTAATTTCAGTTTTTTTGTATTCATTCATGGAGGTTTGATATCAAGTAGGAGGCGGAGGAGGAAGAGCAGAGCCTTGCCTCTCTGTGAGGTGTGAGGTTACTCCGTGTGTGTGTGTGTGTGTGTGTGTGTGTGTGTGTGTGTGTGTGTG
>CALSBZ010046601.1:2345642-2371877 GCA_943591055.1 Gobionotothen gibberifrons
TTGTCAATAATGTATTAGTCTATTCAATGTGTCAAGTCAATATCACTTTTAAGCAGAATATAATTATAATGAATCACCTTCTACTTTTTGATTCAGGAATTACAATTGAAAGAAATGTGTATGTGTTCAATAATGATGTTGTTAAAATCCGAAAGAATGGATAACTCTGATAAAAAAAATTCTGAATAAGAGTAAACTGCTGCTAAGGGAAAACATTTCAATGAATCAATTAGTCATCAATTTTGATAGCCAATTTATTATTATTATTATCACCAGTTTCAAAAATTATAATGTACCTCTTATTTCTTTTATTGATAGGAATATTCTTTGTGATTTTTTTACAATTTCCTTAACAATTTTTTTTTTTTACAATTTCCAGATATTTCCATGTGGACTAAATTGGTAGACAGACCAAAAGACAAACTGACTTTTGCCATCCCATCCTGTACGAAACATATTTATAGCAGCATTACTCTCCAGCTGGTGATTTAGGCAGCAGGACTACAAACTGTTCACATACTATAAAACATCATGTGATTTATACAACCACCTCCCGCCCGCACCGTGTGTTTAATTATAGATGATTGGTGTTAGCTGAATGTATGTTTTTCTATCCACTCAGCACATCTGGCTTGTTTGTCACATCGTCAAACATTTCAGCCCGTAAAATACTCAATAGGTTCTATTTTCATTTCCCAGAGAAGATTAGGTATTTTATGACTGTAGCGGACAAAATCATATAGAAATAAAACTGATAATTAATTTAAAATAACACTGCCGCTGAGGGCACCAGTTAGCGAAACGTACGCAGGGCAACGATCCAAGTCCAGACAAGAATCTCCGTTTGTGCATTTTATTCCAATAACAAAGTACATTCAACAGGTTTCCTTATATTTCGCTCCTTAAGCCTTTCCTATGGCTTCCCTTTCTTCTGGCTTGAATCACCCTGGTAAAAAAACCATGTGCCTACTAGTGCTCTATTCACATCACCACCTGTCTCCGATATACACACAATTACACCCACATCATCCAGTGCCCCAAACTGCCTTCCTAATAAAAGCATAGAAACGACTTTAATAACAACAATAACTAAGAATACATTTACTCTAAACACTAAACAGCAAGAAAATAAAAGTTTAAAGGTGGGGTAGGTACGTTTGAGAAACCGGCTCGAGATACACTTTTTGTTATATTCCATGGAATGCTCTTAACATCCCGATAGCAATGAATATCTTAAGTGCTTTGACAAAAAATCCATTAAAAAATGTCATCTGTGGAAGCCGTGGCGCTGTAAAAAGCACGACCAATCATCTGAGCCGGCCCGGCTAAAATAACTGGATGGCCTACCTGCCTGTCAGCCTTCCATCTGTGCACAAACTCATCTCGTGCCCTCATTGGTCATGTGTGCGTTCGTTTGTGTTGGAGGAGGGGCTCTGTAAGGAAGTGGCAGATCTTTTCCGGTTGTGTATTTTCAAATTCTAGCGCACTCGAGCTGGTTTCTCCAAAATGACCTACCCCACCTTTAAGTATTAAATAATAGAAAGCAATACATAGCTCCAACAATGACATGTTTTTATAACAGACAGAGTTCCTGTCGTCAGACTTTCTGATCTCGTCCATGTTCTGATCTCAGGGTCGTAACCTGGCTGACCTGAGGAGGAGTATGACTCGGGGAACCTTCAGCATCAGCACCACGCTGCGTCTGGGGCGGCAGATCCTGGAGGCCATCGAGAGCATCCACTCAGTGGGCTTCCTGCATCGTGACATCAAACCGGTGAGTCACCGTGAGCTCGGAGCAGCGAGGCATATTTAATGCTCGGCTCTCATTTCAGTACACATGAGAATATCTTTATTTCTGCTGTCAGATTATTTATTGGCTGCCAGTATTTTTGCTGACTCAGTTTCTTTGTTGCACTTACAGTAAGCTGGCTCAATAAAAGTGTTGGCGTAATGCCCAACAATTACCAGAATGTACATATTTTCTGTCTTTTGAGCTGCTGTATTAAAACATGTTTCACCATAGAGATATGTCAGGGTTCTTACGGTCATTAAAAACCTGGAAAAGTCATGGAAATTCAAAATGCAAATTCCAGGCCCTGGAAAAGTTACGGAAAACAATATTTTCCCAAAGTTTTGGAAATGTATGTACCTATTTTTCGAAGAGAAGTCATGGAAATGTAACTAAAGTTGCATCAAATATAATTTATATTTTATCTAATCGCCGAAATAGTAATACTATAATGATAATAAATACTGTATCGTATAATGAAACGTAAAATGGCATTTAACTGTCGAGGTATTTTGCTGGTGAGAGATTTGAGTTGCTTTAGCGTGTAGAAGCTAGTAAGCCTACTATTGGATTTGTTTTAGATAGGCACAACATGTTTCATATGCAGACCTTATTTTCCTGTTCCATATTAAAATAAACCATTTCCAGTGGTACGCTGAGAAAGAGTCATGTTTTTGGTCATGGAAAATTAGGTAAAGGTCCTGGAGAAGTCATTGAAAATCATTGGTGAAAAAGTGTATGAACCCTGATATGTGTATTCCCCTGAAACTACAAGAACATTATTAACATGTATTAATGTTTTTATTTTAGGGGGAACCTTTACAGTTGCAAAATCAATAAACGATCTACACGTGTATATAGCTAAGGCTTATTCACAACATAATAGTTCAAGTAATAATTTCAATCACATTGTACAGTTTTAAATCTCAAAACCATTGCAGATGATAATCAAAAACAATTACCATCAACAACAACAACACACAATAAACCAAACATTCAAGCAGAAATAATAATGTGATTTTATTCTTCTGTTTAACAACTGCCTCTCGTTTTTCTGCTTCAGTCCAATTTCGCAATGGGCCGCTTCCCGAGTACGTGTCGGACCTGCTACATGCTGGACTTCGGTTTAGCTCGTCAGTTCACCAACTCCTGCCAGGAGGTCCGACCTGTAAGTGCCCTGCTCTGTTACTGACTTTACACTGAGCTTAAAGCTGCACTTCACAATACTGAAAACGATATGGTTATTCTCTGTTGTCTTATTTGAAATGTATATATTAAAGTAGTGATGCCAGAAAGCAAACCTTTACACAACAGTGGCTGTATAACCTCTCCTCTCTCTCTTAGTATACCTAAGCTGTAATGAGGAGAAGTATAAAAAAATAGGAGTGCAGAGCTCTTCTTAACCCCGCCCTCCTAACACAAAATCCAGTCAGAACCGGTTTCCAAGTAGCATATATCACGAAATTGAGACATCCCAAGGTCTTCTAATCTTTGCGACTGGTACAGTATGAACCTCCTCTGATGTCAAAGGCCCCAATGTATCTTTTTGTAGTTATTTAACAGATGATTTGAGTCAGTGACTTTCTAAAAATAACAATTAATTTAATTACATAACCTCAGAGAATTGCAAGTCACTTCTTCTCATAATGTGATGTGATAACACAAATGCAGAAAAAGGAAATGTTTAATGTGATCTAATAATATTTGGGAGTCAGAGGTTAGATAAAAGATAGGTGGACATACAACTTGTTTCTTTAAATAGTTTTGACTTATTTTTGACAATTCTTTTTTGCTGAATTTAAAATAGTAATTTAGTAAATTAGTAAAATGTTTGTATTTAAAGTCTGTTCCTGTCTTTGTTCATCAGCCTCGTCCAGTGGCAGGGTTCAGGGGAACTGTCCGATATGCATCCGTCAATGCACACAAGAATAAGGTCAGTAACTATTATCCATTTATTTATTCACATGCATTACACAACTTTCTCTTTTCTGTCCTGATCTGACGGTGATCCAATATAATTGATTACTGTGTGAACTCAAACCTTGATGTGGTTCTGCAGGAGATGGGTCGTCACGACGATCTGTGGTCTCTCTTCTACATGCTGGTGGAGTTTCTGGTCGGGCAGCTGCCTTGGAGGAAGATCAAGGACAAAGTAAGCAGAGCCAATCATCGCTGCCTGTCCTTCATGGAAACTAAACAGGTAGCTGTAAGTGATGAGATGTGACAGGTGTGTGTGTGTGTGTGTGTGTGTGTGTGTGTGTGTGTGTGTGTGTGTGTATTCCCAGGAACATGTGGGGAAGCTGAAGGATACTTACGACCATCGTCTCATGCTCAAACACCTGCCGGCAGAGTTTGGTGTTTTCTTGGAACACATCGCCTCACTCGACTACTTCACAAAGCCAGACTACCAGGTGATGACATTTAGGTTTTTGCTAAATGATGCTATAGCTACATATTTTTAGTAAAGTGTGCAGTGCATGATTTAGAAATATCTCCTCAAGTCAATGTGGTATCTTCCTGTTTTTAAGAACCACAAGTGTTTGTTCTTTTTCTGTAGACTCTTGCTGAATACAATTTAAAATGTTTTGTATTGTGTGTGGTTACAGCTGCTGATGTCAGTGTTCGACAACAGCATGAAAACCTACAATGTTGTGGAGAATGACCCGTATGACTGGGAGCGGACCGGCACTGATGGCACTTTTACAATCAGTGCTAGTGCCACAACACCGCAACATCACACGCGCCTCACTCCGGCACACATGGGGTATGTTTGATTGAATTAAAACGTTTTTTTAGTAGAGCTAATTCCAGTGCTATTTGTAATGAATACTGTAACAAGAGGTGGTGGAAAATCCACAATTCCCTTTATAGCTATTTAATTCAATTCGTACAATTACAATTGTAAGACATAATCAGCGATATGTGAAATGGGACAGAATATTGGCCTAGACACTCAGCAGAAATTATTTACAATACATATTTCTAACAAAACTATAATTGGAGAGAGTTCATGTATTAGCCTCTAGCCTCTGAACCACGTCCAGAGGCCTGTACTATGAAGCCGGATTTTCGCTTAGCGAGCTAACTTCAGATCCACTCGTGTCTTGCCACACGAGGACGATAAATAGAATATCACCTCCCATCTTCAGCGCAATCTGACTATTATAACATTAGCGTTAAGAAAGCTTACTTAAATATCTGCCACAACATAAGTAACCGGATCAAAGTAACAGTACAGTCCGCGGCATATCACATCATAATGTATCATATATTTCCTCATCTGAGTCAGCTGAGCCGTATCTGGCCGTGCAACACTCACAGTGTCACATACTGTATGCAGAAGTATTATTTTAAGCAACACATTAAGTTGACGAAACACTCGAGCCAAATGTAATTAAAGTCAGATCGTGTCAGACGGGGCATATCATAAACCTGTTAATGTACGCATTCAAACACTTTTTCTTTTACCAGCTGTATTCACCTTGCAGGTGCAGCTATGTGGCTTTGATCCTGGATAAAGTGTTTGAGTCATGGATGTTTAAAGTTTAACGTCTTCATATTTGTCTAATTATATAGTTGACTTTTGATTCAGGAAGTATGACGCGCTGCGCTGTCAGTACGCTTCTCCATGTTTGTGATTGGTCAAATGTTGCTAACCCCGCCCCTTTTTATGTGAACGTGCACATAACTAGATAGGGCAAAGCTGGCTTGAGTTAACGAGTTGATAACCAGCGTCGTAGGACCACTTAGCGAGAGCGCGTATGTTTTGGATTAGGTAACCCGGGTAACTCAAACATATCCAGGTTATGTTGAACCGGCTTCTTAGTACAGGCCTCTGTTAAACTGTTGTATCGTGTGTTTTTTGCTGCATATAAATCTCTGGTTGTGTTTAAATTGTGATGTGTGCCTTGTTAAAGCACTTTGAGCTGTACCTGATGCATGAAAATTGCTATTCAAATAAAGCGTATTATTATTAGAACCGAAAAATAGCTTTATACATAAAATAATGCGTGTATCTTTGTCCCGCAGTATGGCCAATGCCTCCCTGATCCCTGGCGACCTGATGAGGGAAAACACAGATGAGGTTCTGCAGGATGAGCAGCTCAGCGACGCGGAGAACAACCCAGCCCCGGACCGCCTGCCGGGATCCCCCCTCCACCCCCACCGCAACCAGGAGGCGGACGTGTGGGAGGAGCTGGACCGCAACCGTAACCGCATCAGGACGGCGGTCTGGAAGGTAGAATATAGTTTTATCTCCAGTTATACGAATAGCAATCCACCATTTTTGTAATCTAAAAAAAAAAAACGGACTTCTTTTCCATAGGCGGCAACGGAGGAGGAACACAGCAACAACCAGGGCAACCACGCAAACCAGAACCCCTACGCTGGGCCGAGTCTCGGTTCTCCAGTCAAACTGCACTCTGAGCTGGGGGCTTCAGACCGCGATGGCCCCTTGCTGAGGAAGATCCGCAACATTCACAGTCTGGATATAGAGAGGAGGCTCAGCCTAGAAGCCAAACCCAGTCCAGAGCGCTTCCTGGAGACCTGGTATGTCTATCAAGTAACCTTCCATTCAATGCTTGCAATTTTGTTGGCCGATTCAGATTTTTTTAATTGTCTGACATGCACATGTATCCAATAACTCGAATTGACAGCACTCACAAGCATTTTGTAACTTTTCTTTCATCATCCTTCTATCACTCTCATTCACACAAATACCACAATAATAGTGCTTCAGGTATCTGGACAGATACAATTTGATTAGAAATAAAGTGCGATATATCTCACCTTACCTTACATGTTTCACTTTCTAAGAAGAAAACAGGTGCAACAAAATTAAAGGTGGGGTAGGTACGTTTGAGAAACCGGCTCGAGATACACTTTTTGTTATATTCCATGGAATGCTCTTAACATCCCGATAGCAATGAATATCTGAAGTGCTTTGACAATAAATACATTAAAAAATGTCATCTGTGGAAGCCGTAGTACTGTAAAAAGCACGACCAATCATCTGAGCCGGCCCGGCTAAAGTAACTGGATGGCCTACCTGCCTGTCAGCCTTCCATCTGTGCACAAACTTATCTCGTGCCCTCATTGGTCATGTGCGCGTTCGTGTGTGTTGGAGGAGGGGCTCTGTAAGGAAGTGGCAGATTTTTTCCAGCTGTGTATTTTCAAATTCTAGCGCACTCGAGCTGGTTTCTCCAAAATTACCTACCCCACCTTTAAAGTAACTTCCTCCATGGCTTATTTTGAACTATCAGATGTTACATATATGCAAGCTTTTTTGTCTTCTTTACTCACAATGAAAGAACTTGCACACCAACGAAAAGGTGTGTGTGTGTGGTTGTACACTATCTGTGCTCTATGCCAGTGGTTCCCAACCTGGGGGGGCAAATATCAAATATTTAGACTTTTAATTTTTATTTAGAATTTCTTTGTACATATAATTAAAAAAAAATATATATATATAATTGTAACGCAATACATGATTGTCACTAAAAGCCTTGTCTCTACATTACAATAAAATATAAAAAATAATTGATTAATTAATTTTAATACAAATTCAAGTTAGTATTAAAGGCATAAAAAGACAGAAATGTATAATTCTTTCTTTAATAGAAATGTTTCTTCTGCCCGTAAAGTGTCCAAACCAGGCTTTTCTGGATAAGCGCATTTTTAAAACATAGTCATTGTCCATGCCGGTTTCAGTTGAATTATTTGTCACAGTTGCTCCGATCAGATCGATCTCCTCCATTTTGTAGATTATTTACGACTTTTGAATCCACATAAACACATCGGCAAAATCCGGCTTACTTTGAGCATGTGTTTTAAACAGTTTAATCCCTTTGTGAATTGTTTCCACTTGCACCGTCCTTTCATTTCTTCATACAGCGGGAATCCAAATGAATGAATCCTGAGTCCAATAGCCATCAAAGTCACTCCAATAGTGCTCCTTAATTACGCGTTCATCCTCCTTTAACAACATACTTCACATGCATCCAGTTTGTGACAGTAGTTGTAGCATCTTTTAAACTTTAGGGGGGGGGGGGCGCAACTTCCATCAGGAGTCATTTGGGGGGGCTCTTGGGAAAAAAGTTGGGAACCCCTGCTCTATGCAATATGAGACTGGAGGCAGATACATCTATGTTGACATCCTTTTCTGCAACATGCTCCAGAGGACAGAGCACTAAGAGCATGGTTTGAATCTGTGTTGTGTGTTCAGCTCAGGGAGGCAGCAGCTCGGCCCCCAGCAGCAGGAGATGGCGGCTGACGGAGCAGCGATCATCCCCGTCACTCAGGCTGTACCCGCCGGGGAGCGCCACGACAGGGTCTGGCACTACGACGAGGAGTTCCGGTCGGGTGGTGGGTCTCCTAAACCAGCATCCTGTGGATCCCAGGGAGAGGGGGCGGCCATCAGCGGGGGCTTTGTGGCCCTGAACCTGAGCTCTGGGAGGCAGGACATTGACTCCAGGGAGTGGGTAATGGTGGAGCGGCCCGGCGGCTCTCCGGGAGCCAAGACCGCCACCTCGGAGGAGGATGAGGAGCCGGAGCTGCTCCAGCGGGGGGATCAGTCTCCTGGCTGGGAGAAGTGCAGTCCCAGCCCTCTCTCTGGCAAAGCTAGACGAGAAAGCACGGCTTCCTCCAAGGGAAGTACACAAGTGGACAAGTTGGAGCTTAGCGTGGGCCCCATCGGGAGTCTGCCTCCCGTTACTCCTACCAGCCCGGGTGAAGCTCTGGCTGAAGGAGTGCTCACTCAGGTAAGCACTTTCATTTGAAGGCCTTCTCACAACATGGCCTACTTTTACGAAGTTAAAAAGCTCGACAGACACAAATGCTTATATCATACAGCAGTCAGAGTCCCACCAGCTGCATCTTACTATAGCTTCAAGCTAAATGTCACTGCTTTATGTTTTCTCGCTTATTCGCCTTTGTTTATGTGTTAGAGAAATATATATGTGTCACAACTTATCAGATCACAGCATGGGGGAAAGAAAGCTTATTGAAATGCACTTTGATTTGCAATAACTATGCTTACATTTATCCTATTTTGCAGACATTTTCCAATATATTTGGTTGGTTTTTATTTACTTCCCAAATTCAATAATTTGCTTATTATATATGCTTTGGTCATGCTGATTTTAAATTACTTTTTTTGCTCTTTTACTTTTGTATAACTTTCAGCCAGCCCTCCGAAATCTTGCTCTAAAATCTAAAACACTTTTACAATTGTTGAGCAATTTTTTAAACGACAGGAGGAATAACTGCCCCCTCACTCTCTCTTCTACAACCAGAACAACTTCCTCCATGTTCATAATGTCCACGATCTGCCCCAAATACTTCGCCTCTGTCTCCCTCCCCTAGCCTAAGATCCTCCTCCTATCTTAATAATCCTCCCGTCGCTTGAGAACAACTCATCCTCCTGCTCCCCCACGGTAACTCCTCCCCTCCCTCACCAAGTCTCACAACCCCTCCTCTCTCCTTCCCCTCTCTTAGTTCCCCACCTCTCCTCCGTCCCTGCCTGAGGAAGTCGCTTTCCGGACCTCCAGCCCCGTCCCTCTGCGCTCTCCCAGCCCTCACACACTCCTGACCACCCTGTCGGACCCGTTGCACCTGCGCCACCCTCCCTCCCTGAGGCGCAGCATGTCCGTCGATCCGCAGCAGCAGCAGGAGCGCGCCTCCTCCTCCTCCTCTTGCCATGCCTCCCTCCCACAGTACCCCGCCCCCGGCACCCGCTCACCCGCTCGCAGGAAACTACCAGCCATCCCGGCGGGCGCTGCCAACGCCAAGTTTCCCTCCGTCATACGCATCACTCGTGCCCAGCTGCAGCAGGTGATGAGCCCATCGCTACAAAAAAAAAACTTCATTCAGCTTCCTCTACGTCAGGGGTGTCAAACTCAAGGCCCGGGGGCCAGATCCGGCCCGCGACTTCATTTTATGTGGCCCCACAAGAGCTTGCAAAGAATATAATATGTTTATTATACGGTTACATACCGATTTACAGGAGCATCCATAAACTACATGTCCCACAATGCATCTGAAATATGCCTTTTTTCTCAGAATTTGACTTTTTTTCTTCAAAATATGATTTTTTTTCTTAGAATTTGACCTTTTTAAAAAAATCTTTTCTCAAAATGTTACTTTTTTTTTCAAATGTCACTTATTCCTTTTGATTTGGACTTTTTCTCCAGATTTTGGCTTTTCTTTTTAAATCATTTTGTGACATTTTCACTGAAGAGACTTGTAATTATTTGCCCTAGACTTTCAGACGTAGTTAATTATGAAGTGTTTACCCTATCCGATAATAATCCGACGCAGAGGCAATAATGTAATATAATACATTGTTTTATATATATATTAAATATTTATATATGTATTTTTATATAGTCTTAAAGTTACAACCGGCCCTTTAAGTGCAACCATAATGCGAATGTGGCCCGCGACGAAATTGAGTTTGACACCCCTGCTCTACGTCATAACCAACACACCGGCTGTCAACATTTCCGTTCTTTCTTTCTTTTTCTATTTGTTTTTTTCGTTTAAGTTGCTTATTTTTGGCTTCTTTGTTTCAGTGGGGCTTGCTTATTGTGTTGTGGTCCGGGCAGCTCTCTCCAGAAACCATGAGGGGGCATTGTGCAGGCCAGACAGAGCATGGGTCAGATGTGTGTCCTTGTGTCTGGACATGTGTCCTTGTGATCTGAATAGGGGGGGTGTGTGTTTGTCTGATTGTGGCATGTGTGTTTGGAATGTCGAGTCATGACTACGGGTCGCATGGTCTCTTTTGTTTCAGATCGTCTTTGTCCTCTCTATCTTTCTCTTTCTCTCTCTCTCCCTGTATTTGTTCCTCACCCTCTCTTCGCTGAAGCCCCCTGCGAAGTTGCGTGAACGTTTCCTGTCCTACTTGCTGGTTTAGTACTCACAGCTTGACTGACACTGCCATAGCACTTGTTGTGTGTTTCGGTCTGGTAGCTATGGTATTGCATGCTGTTGCCAAACTAATCACCATTTGTTACCCCATATTATAAAATTCTTCTCTTTTCACACATCTGCATCAGGCTCTTGCTACAGAACTACAGCACAACTCGACATGTTGTAGTCTATCAGCAACATGCCTTTGACAACTAGAATATTTTTCCCATTTTAGTATGGTTGATTTTTTTAAATAACACTTTCTTTTTCTTTCCTCCGATGTCCCCACTTCCCCCCCCCCCCTCCAGTTGACGGCTCAGCGTCCCTCTGGGCTCTCCTCCCTGTCGGGATCAGACAGTGCTCCACAGTGCCTCCTGCTGGAGAGGCGGAGTGAGGCTGAAGCCGAGGCTCAGCAGGTGCAGGAGCGCACAGCGGACATCAGCTCCCCCCAGGACCACGTACCCACCAATCCCGGGACCCCTACAGACCCCCTGGCTGAGCTAATGGTCAATGGAGACATGTTTCCCAAAACTCAGGGCCCTCCGCCAAACCGTTTGTCTTCCCCTCGCTCCTTACGTTCTCTGCACTCGCCTCCTCTGCGCTTGCCTTCCTCTCCTCGCTCCCCTCACTCCCCTCACTCCCCTCACTCCCCTTGCTCCCCTCGCTCCCCTCACTCCCCTCACTCCCCTCACTCCCTTCGCTCCCCTCACTCCCCTCGAAGCCCCTTGTTTGCCGGCCACCTCTCCCCTACTGTTAACAGCCAAAGGGATTTAAGTAACGGGGCGTTCCCCAAGCTGAAGGACCCTGAGAATGATTGTGGCCCGACTCCCTGTGCCACAGAGCCCCAGCTGAGGGGGGAGGGGAGCAGAGAGGTGACCCACGATCACACCGATGGACCACCCTCCTCCTCCTCCCCGGCTGCCCCCCGTAAGGCCCCCAGCCGGAGGCACAGTCGCATCCCGGTCCTGGAGCCCTCCAGCCTGTTGGACCTCCCTCCTGCGGGGTCCGCCAAGGAGAAACTCCTCCAGAAGAAAGCCAACCACCACGGACCGGCCCCCTCTCCCACTGCCTCCCCCTCCCTCTCCGATAGGCGTGGCCCCATGGTGGCGTCCCTCGCTAGGGACCCGCTGTCCTCCACCTCCGACCGCTCTCAGGACGAGGACTCTCTCATGGGCTCTCGCTCAGACCGGCAGGGAGACGACGGCCCCTCCCTCTCCCTCTCCTCCTCCAGCCCTCTGTCCCGCAAGAGCAGGATCCCGCGTCCCGTTCATCCGGTGTCTTCTGCTGAGCAGCTGGCCGCCCAATACCTGCCGCGCCCGCCCCCTGGGAAACCACCGGGCCGCCCCACAGCGGAGGGCAGGTAACTGGTTGATTTTTTATAAATAAATAGGCCATTATTGTTCTCAACAACAACAACACTTATTTTATTTATTTTTTTATTTTTTTATTGAGTCAGGCACAGCGAGTTTACATGTATACAGTCAGGTTGGTTACCTTTCTCTCTTTTTTAAAAACTTTTTTTTAATATATATTCCGTGTGTAAATCGAAGAGATAATACATTTTACAGCATATAGACCAGGGGTTCTCAAACTTTTTCTGTCGGGCCCCCCCTTTGGAGAAAAAAAAAAGTCGGGCCCCCCCAACACAAATAGTCAGGCTCAGTGGCGGCGCGAGAGATTTATTTTTGGGGTGCTGTGGGGTAGATTGATGTTTCATAGAGGGTGCTTAAACATTTAGGGTTTCCCATTAATGTACCGGGCGCTACAGTGGAATTTTCTACTGCAACACTCCCCACGCATATACACAGTGCACCCGCGACTGTTACAATGAAGGCTCGATAATCAGCTCACGGCATATAGGTGTAAGCAGGGGTAAAGTGCTATTTTTTATAGATGGTGTGTGGACCTTACATAGGGGGGTCCGGGGGCAAGCTCCCCCGGGAAGATTTATTTTTAAATATTGAAGGTAAATGCATCAATCTGGTGCACTTTGAGAGCAAAATGAAGAGATCTATGGATACATCTCTCAACACCCATATGAAACAGAACTGTAAACAGATTTACTTTTTCTTTATGGATATTTTACAAATCACCCTTTTAAACTTTATTCTTGTTTTACTGTCATATAGTATTTCATACCTGTTTTTCATTTATTCTCTTATTTTTTTATAACTATAATGATCATATAAACGTGTGCCTCGGAAATAATTGTTTACATTAATGGTGACCAAAACATTTGAGACCCACTGAGATAAAACTGAGAGAGTCCTTTAGTTCACTGAGTCTCTCAGTCGGACATGAGAGGACTCTCCTCCACTTTGTTGTTGAAAAAACTCCTTATATCCGTTAGTGTAGCTCGCTAGCACCATAAGCTAACAACAACGATCTCCGGTACCGGTGCGCTCTCGCTCTCTCTCTCTGGCTCGCGCACACAAAATGGCTCTTTCCACACACACACAGAGCCGAGCTTTAATGAAACACAGAGACCCATACATAATAGTACTGTACTGCATCATATTATTTTCGAATCAATAATTTTGAAAATTATGAATTTTTTTTTTTTAAATAATCATTTTCCCTCCTGGTCTCTCGCGCCCCCCTGGCATGCCTCGGCGCCCCCCAGACACTTTGAGAACCACTGATATAGACCGTAACTTTGATCCAGTTACTTATGTTGTGGCAGATATTTAAGTAAGCTTTCTTAACGCTAATGTTATAATAGTCAGATTGCTCTGAAGATGGGAGGTGATATTCTATTAATGTTCACGTTCACACAGTCGGTGATTTTTGCCGGCCGGCTTTCCTGCAACGGCAGTTTTTCTGTATTTCCTTTCTCCTGTAATGTGACTTGATCGCTTTAAACTCCGCACCCCGCTCCGCACACGGAGCTCTGATTGGTCTGCAGGCAGTGCTTTCACTGAGTTGAGCTCTTAGCCTGCAACCTAACCTGGGCCCCGTACTACGAAGCAGGATTTTCGCTTAGCCGGCTAAATTCAGGGAAAACTCCGGCTTTCCGGTCCTACGAAGCTGGTTCTCTTTTTAGCAGGCTAGATTTCCATGGTAACTTATGCTTAGCGGCTAACCTGGGGGGTATACTACAAAACTAGTTCAACCTATCCTGGATATGTTTTGACTTATCCGGTTGACTTAATCCAAAAAGAAGCCGCTCTCGCTAAACTGTCCTACAACGCTGTTTATCAACTCATTTGCTCAAGCCAGCCGCATCCTATCTAGTTAGGTGCGCGTTCACATAAAAGGGGTAGTATCTGGAGCATTCGACCAATCACAAACATGGAGAAGCGTACTGACAGCGCAGCGTCATACTACCTGAATGAAAAGTCAACTATAATATTGGACAAATATGAAGAAGTTAAACTTTAAACATCCATGACTTAAACACTTTATCCAGGATCAAAGCCACATAGCTGCACCTGCAAGGTGAATACAGCTGGTAAAAGAAAAAGTGTTTCGTCAACTTAATGTGTTGCTTAAAATAATACTTCTGCATACAGTATGTGACACTGTTGCGCGGCCAGATACGGCTCAGCTGACTCAGATAAGGAAATATATGATGGATATGCCGCGGAGTGGACTGTACTGTTACTTTCATTCGGTTACTTATGTTGTGGCAGATATTGAAGTAAGCTTTCTTAACGCTAATGTTATAATAGTCAGATTGCTCTGAAGATGGGAGGTGATGTTCTATTCATTTTCACGTTCACACAGTCGGTGATTTGAACTGCAACGGCAGTTTAAACTGTATTTCCTTTATCCTGTAATATGACTTGATCGCTTTAAACTCTGCACACTGTTGTTATCAGCTGTTCCACCATGGTTTCTACCTCAACCTGTAATAGGTGTATCCTTATTGAAACGGTTACATTCAATACAAAATAAAATCAATGTGCAGGCTTGCACTGTTCTACATGAACAATACGGGCAGTTTATACATTACATAAATCAACAGTAGGTGGCGATATATGCTCCGAGTGTTTCGTCAACTTTATGTGTTGCTTAAAATAATACTTCTGCATACAGTAGCCTATGTGACTCTGTAAGCGTTGCACGCTCAATAAGCTGACTCAGATAAGGAAATATATGATATATTATGATGTGATACACTCACAGTGCCGCGGACTGTGGGCTACGTAATGTTACAAAAATAAAATCAATGTGCAGGCTTACGTGAACACTGTTCTACATGAACAATACGGGCTGTTTAATAAATCAACAGTAGCTGGCGATATATGCTCCAAGTGCAAGCGATTCGCCATTAAAGCAAAGAAGAATAAGAACTCCGCACAGTTGATCCCTTATCCTACTATATATATACTATATACTATATCTGTAAAGCGTCTTTGAGCACCTGTAAAAGCGCTAACAAAATACATTTATTATTATTATCCTCGAACATATCCTGCGTCGGAGCACAGACTAGGTTCCAGGATAAGTCACCATGGAGATCTAGCCCGCTAAAAAGGGAATCAGCTTCGTAGTACCGGAAATCCCTGAAGTTATCTTGCTAAATGAAAATCCTGCTTCGTAGTATACCCCCCTGGTCGGGCCCAGGTTAGGTTGCAGGCTAAGAGCTAAACAAGTAAAATAAATAATTACAAAACAAAACAAATGTTGCAATGCATAGTCATGTTAGAGAAATCAAAACAAAAAATGACATTTTACAACAACAACAGCATTAGCAACATAAACATAAACAGTGTGTTCGAAAAGGAGTGAGAAGAAGTATAACTTATTTAATCTCACCCCCTTGTCCCTAAATGATTTATTTATAATCTGCAATAATTATCATTTTTATGCATTATATATATAATATAATATATATGTAATATAATTACCTTATTAAGCCCAATTTGGGAAATAATTTGTAACAGCAACATAAACAAGACTTTGCAAATGAGTTAAAAATGAAATAAAATAAAAAATACACACCCAATATACATTTACAGAAACAGTTAGTATACACTAAAATAGACCATCATACTTGTAGGTGCCATAACGCTACTTGGCTCAAATTCATTATTTGTATTATTATTATTCATTTACGTCACCTTTATTTGTTTGTTGAGCACTTCTGGTAATTGTCACATGGGTGTGGTTTGGTTATATAAGTCACCTGTTTGATGTCGAGTGCACATGTGAGCTTGTGCTGTCACTTTTTCTGTTGACCGTTTTTGTCCACAGTTACTATGTTTTGATTTTGTTTATTAAATATCCTTAAAACGATATTGCTTCAACATGGACTTTCTTTTCGAAAAACGCGTCACAGTTATAGCCAAGTTTAGCCTCTCGGCGACTCAAATGTAACTGGAGATTGAGCCGCCACAATACTACTAACAAAATGTGCATAGTAGTTGCCGTTTTTAAATAAATGTACAACCCACTGGCTCAGATGTAGATGTATCACCCTGTTTCCTGGTTTTTATAATATGACTTGGCTCTGATTCATAATCTACCCTGCTTCTTCTTTTGTATCCACTCAGGCTCAGGCGTTACCGCATCCGAGCGGGCAGCAACAGTGACTCAGACCTGCTGTCGTGCCTCGCTCAGCTGATGCACGGCTCCCGGGGCTCCCCCCTCCACCACCACCGCTCCTCAGCCCAGTACGGGGGCTCTAGGATGGGCATCTGCAGCCTGACGAGCTCCCCCCCCCACCACCACCGCAGCTCCAGCGCCTCCCCGCGCAGCTCCTCCTCCCTGCAGCGCTCCGTCAGCTCCTCGCCCTCCCGCCACGAGCACCGGGGGGGCGGCGGGGGAGGGGGAGGGGGTTGCCTGGGTCGCAGCCGCTCACCTCCCAGCTTCTCCGGCTCGCCACCTCCCCGCCGCTTCTACCCCCACCACCAGGAGACCTGCTGCAGCCGGCAAGCGCGCACGGGCCCCTTCCACCTGTCCAGGGGAAAGAGCTGCAGCCGAGACGGCAAGTGCTCGAGCAAGCTGGCCAGATAGTTCCCCAGCAGAGGGGGGGGGGGGGGGACTCCTGTATCTTGATAGTTTGGTCAGGATTAAAGCCTGAGTCTTCCTGTATTAATTTCCCCTTTTCACGCTGTCAGTCTGAACCTTGTCTCGCTGTTTCCCGCTTCTATTTGCACACAGGGTTTCTCATTGATTTATGTGCCCAGTTTTATAGGAGTGATTTAGTGATGCACTTCCTTCTCCATTTTGAATTAAGAAGAATGCTAAAGAATCTGTGGGACAGAATCTGAGACTTTTAAACTCCATTATAGCTCCTCCTACATATCCCATAATGTAACTTAAAAAGCATAAGTGCCCAGTTTGTAAGGCTTACTGTTGAAAAGCCTCAAACCCAATCTGACATTCACCGGTACTTCTTACGACGACTAAACTGAGCCTCACGTGTAAAATCGGTGCTTCTTTAAGAACTTATTAGACAAGCCATGTTGACAAGTCAGGGTCCTCGTTTCATATATATTATTATGTTGTAGAGAAAAATAGCATAGCTGCAAAATGAATGAATGGTTTACATGCAGGCATAATATAATATGTAAACTAATAGTTATTTGGCCGGTGGGCACATAAATAAATCAGTTTCCTGTTTATTCATCTTCATGCACCACAATGTAATGTAACTTATTTATCCCCAGTATTAATGCACTTGGAATATACTGATGGAAGATCAGTAAACATGATCACTACTTAATTAAATATTGCCCTGGGGCTGACCCAGTTATCTCCTCTGCACTCAGAGATTGCAGGCAGGGTATGATGTTTACTTTATGCTATATCCGTGTACAGTTGTATTTATTGAGATATTTATTTTGACGCTTAGCAATGCTTAAGACTCTTACCCTCTTCTTTGTGATGGTGGACGTATGGTTTTGTGTCACTCAAATTAGTTTTAAATGCTAAATCAAAAAAGGATTACTCCTTTTATACAATCAATCATGTCAAGTGCGTGAGGACACACACCTTTTTGTGCCTACTGTGTTGCTAAGGGAGAATCGGAAGTGTTTCGCTGACTGAAGGGATTACAGGTTAGACGTGTGTTCGTGGTAGTTATTGAGTAGTAGCAGTAGATAGCTTAAGCAACACAAGGTACATTACTGAGTATGTATTAATGTTCAGACACAGATGTTTGTCTCAGCGTGTGCCTTGGCACTTTAGGGCAGCTTGAGGATTCACTTTGTTTGTATTGAAACAAAAAGGAGCCAAAAACAGTCTTGTGCCAGCGGTTATAAGACTTCTAACCAGTGTTCTTAGGAAAAGGTAGCAACACCAATATTTGTAAATCAAACCCAATGAGAGTTACTTGAGTAGCAATTATTTGTAATGACAAAAAAAAGGAAATATTTGAAGTGGAACCCATCACAACTGTCCTGTTTATAAATACCTGGTCAGTCCTGGAGATAAAACTTGATCAAAATGTGATTTTTAGACCTCAAACATCTTGTCAAATGTTATTGAAAATCAAGGCCATATGTAAATATATTTCCCACACCAAAATGATCTTCCATGCTTCCAATGGTTTTCTTGTTAGTTGTGTTCCTCCTGTGCCGAACCATGTCTTTTATATAATGACATACAGTTTGTTTGTGCACAAGGGAAAGGAATCATTTAGTTCCTCACTGAACCTCCACAACCTCCTCCCACTCCTCTGCTTGTAAGATACTGTAAAATAACTCCAGCTTCCTTTCGATGCTACTCTTTGCATGCCCAACAGAAAGAAAAGAACACACAGAACCAACGACTGAGTAGAAAGCTCTGCATTCCACCTCCCATCACACGGTATCTCTCTTGGTTCTAACCCAGCAGTGAATCACCTTTGAATCTATATATATTTCCTCTGACCCATCTAATATTCTTTCTATTGCCCTTCCCACCTGATGTCTGACTTGTTTCCTTTGCTCCCTGCACTGACTTCACTGGGATGAATGTGTTGCAGGAATATGACAGACTGTACGAGCCCAGAGGACTGTACTCAGTGCAAATACTGACCTGATGGAATGACCAGAATAAATAAGGAGATTAGACTTTTCAACTGTGATTTGAAGAATCAAAGGGGTAGTTCGGATGTTTTTAGGTGGGGTTGCATAAGGTACTTTTACTATAGTCCAGTGGTTCCCAACCTGGGGGGGCGCCAAAAATGATTTGAGGCCGGTTTCAGTTGGATTATTTGTCACAGTTGCTCCGATCAGATCGGTCTCCTCCATTTTGTAGATTATTTACGATTTTTGAATCCACATAAACACATCGGCAAAATCCGGCTTACTTTGAGCATGTGTTTTAAACAGTTTAATCCCTTTGTGAATTGTTTCCACTTGCGCCGTCCTTTAATTTCTTCATACAGCGGGAATCCAAATGAATTAATCCTGAGTCCAATAACCATCAAAGTCACTCCAATAGTGCTCCTTAATTACGCGTTCATCCTCCTTTAACAAAATACTTCACATTCATCCAGTTTGTGACAGTAGTTGTAGCATTGTTGAGACTTTTAAACTTTAATTACCGCTATTGCGCGCCCCCTTGTGTGTGGGAGGGGCGCAACTTCCAACAGGAGTCATTTGGGGGGGCTCTTGGGGAAAAAAGGTTGGGAACCCCTGCTATAGTCAGTCTATTATTTACAGTAGATCACTTTATGGCCCATTATGAAGAAACAGCATTTAATGTCAAAAAGAAAATTTCCAAGGGGAAATCTAAAAAAGCAAAGTAACGTTCTGCTGTTGAACATATTTTGATATCAGTTAAGTGTACAGTATATTTTCTTCCCTTGACCTCACTGTCTTACAAGTACATACTGGTCCCTGGAGCCTTGATCTATGCTGTAATAAACTGATTTTGGATGAGTACCTCATGCAACCACATTAGCAGTCACAAAAAAATCACATTGCCAAATATTTTTATAGATTTTGCAGATGTGGTTCAACTTGAGATTTGATAATGTGAGATCGTACAGAGATAGTTTTGTGCAGACCTTGCAGATATCACCGCTCACAGAGCAGCTATGATGACTCATCCTGAAGGCAGACAGCGTTCAGTCAGTCAGTCGCCTTAATGTCTCCTCTCTGCCCCTCTGTGCAACGCGAGGGATGACTGAGCCTTGTCTGTGTTGGAGATCATTCCACTATTCGGGCCAAGCCTTTCTGTCACTCATCTCCTTGTGTGCGAAAGGTCTGTCAGCGAGGTCAATATATCAACACTGAAATCAATGCTGTCAGACTCTTGTGCTTACCAAGCTGTGCTTCTACCGGAGAGATCCATGTTTTTCTGTGAGAGTGCGTGGGGAAATGTTTTGTGTTAACAGTATGCTCTCAAACTGGAGCGTGCAATTCCTTACATGTCGCCAGCAATCAATCTTTGAATCGTCCATCTTTTCAACTCCAGATTTCAAGATATTTTAAGCTTTCAAGGTTCCGAATGCAGTTATGCAGACTTTTAATATATACCTGTAAAATATAAAGTAATTATTTAAATAAAAAAGAACTATTGTAAACTTAAATGCTAACAGGCTTCAGTGAAAGGGAGGAACAGACAGTAAACAGTGCTGCTGGTTTCTAAAGATAATCAGATTTCTTCTCATGTTTTCTTTATTATTAATGCACATAAGTGATGTGGAGATGTAGTACTAGTTGAGATCCATTTGAGATTTTTTTTGTCGCTTTTTAAAGTGGCTTGCTCATAGAAAGGTGTCATATTTTATAGCTTGCTGGGTATCTGTGGTTAAATACCCATGTGCCAGCCAGCAAAAGAAACCCAGATGTTTTAATTTATTTTCAAAGTTTAGGCGGAAACTAATGATAGCTTTGGTGTGCACTTGTACACTTCTCATGTCATTACATTGAATTACTTGTAAGTAACTTCTAAATATTTGACAGAAACTATTTATTGTGACATTTGCTAATTCACCCATCCATCATTTTGACTTCAATTGTCGGGATTTTTTTAATGGTGGATATTTTTATGTTGTAATGTACGTCATGGTTTTGAAATGTTACTGTACAGTTTCAAGGAAAGAATGTAACAAGTGGCAGTTTTGCATTGTATATAACTGTAATTATTTATGATTATTCTATCATTTGTGTCATACCAATGCCTTGTACAGTGTTTTTTTTCTTTTTTGTTTTGAAATTATTTTGTATTTTATTTTTATAAACTGGTTATAAATAAAATACTCATTCCGCATGCAGACATAATCCTGTGTAAGGTTTTTTTCCCCACTTTTTTGTTATTGTAGCCCCTTGAATTGTTTTAATTAACATCTTCATTAAGAACGATTCATACAAGATACAACCAAAACAGCCCAAATCTTTTTTAGATCCATATCTATTCATTTTAATCAAGTCTATATTTACAAAGGGTAAAACATGACACGGACAGTCCAAATGACTAAATTGTACATAGAATATATGTATTATTGATGGATCAAGAAAGATGTCAAGCAGCTTCCAGGAGTGGCCAAACATTTAATGACATAATGTTTAAGGATAACAATCAATGTTAGTAACTGTATCTTTGTAATTGATGTGTATATTTCACTAATACCTCAGCTGTATTGCACTACTAGACATGAAAATAATGCAAAAAGTAAGTACCTTATTGTATTTAGTTTTCAACTAAGTTTTCAATAGGTCATGAGTTTGAGAAAACTGCTCTCAATGTTTATAACAATTTAGTAATAATAGTCTAGCCAGGGATCATGGAAACGACAATCAGCTTTTTTATTTATTTTGTATTCATCTATTCAACATCATACATTCTACATACACCAAAGTCCAGGGGCAGACATACAAAGCAACAAGATATTACATACTATGGAGCTAATTTCCTGCCATAACTCCACAAACAAACTAAACACATTTTACAAATGCCTTATGATTCACTAACAAACACAGTGTGGTTTGCAAATACAAAACACCATCTACAAACTAATGCATTACGTTTTGCAAATAAAAAAGATATCTATCAAACAAACACGTATTAGAAAATGTTTGTGTTTATCTGATAGAGAACGTAATGCATTTGTTTGTAGATGGTACATTTGTATGGTATTTAGTTTGTTTTGTGGAGTTATTGCAGGAAATTAGCTCCATAACATACGACGATCAGCTTCTGCCAGGTGCACACTTGTATCAATACGTCATACGCAGTACGCGCCTGCGCAGACGCTGTCCCCGCCCCTTTCCCCTCAGTCCTTCAGCCGCGTAGCTCCGCACCAGAATGGCGGCTCTTTTGGAATCTCTTCTGTTGAAGAAAGTGGACAATAAAACGGTCTTGGACTGGCTAAAGAATAATAAGGTTAGTCTGAAATGATTACGAGACACATATGTGAGACATCTTATTCCCCAGTGCTTCTGTATATTGTGTTTTATGAGATGACATAGCACTCAACTGATTGTAAACAAAACTTTTAGCTGCAGGGCTAACGGGCTAAGCTAGCTGTATCCTGCATGGACTGCAGACCAGATGCTACGATGTCAACTTTACTTCCAGAACATTTTGCATTAACACATAGTTTACCATAACTTTTTGACATGGTATTGTTATTATTACTATCTGAAGAAGGCTGTGTCCACTAAGTAAACAGGCCTGCAACAGGATGCTGTTATTTGAAAGAAAGCACAGTGCAAATTATACTTAATAAACATGGTCAAATACATCCAGACTTAGCCAAAAGACTGGTCAAGGTGTTACAATATGCTCCCTGAAAAACATCTGAATATTCAGCTTTATCATTGGAAAAGTAAAAGCAGTATTAACGTATATATACACATTATATTATATTATATATAAAGAACAACATTTCAATCTTGCAGTTAGTATTGCTTCTACTGCTGATGCAGGCTTCATGTGGTGATGAAGCTATTCACTGTTACACAAAACTTTGCCCAACAAAATGAGCTCAATCTGCTTTTACAATAACAGCAGCAACAACCTTGCTCTGTCCATGTTGTAAATAAACATGGGCTTCAACTAGAACATATTTCTTATTGTTGATTCTACTGCCGATTCTTTTTCTTGATTAATCAATCAATCGTTTTCAATATAAAAAAAATGATGTATTTAAATGTTTAGTTTCGTCCAAAACCTAATGATATGTTGTAAAACAGTGAAAAGAATAGAGAATTAAATATCTGCATCCCAATATGTTTTATTATTCAGTCTGACACAATCACCACATTCAAGTCCCTCCTCCAAACCCACCTGTTCAGATCAGCCTACTCACTGTAGTGCTCCCTATCATCGGTTTCCCCTGAATACCTTTTCCTAATCTTTTGTGTCCACTTGAATTGTCCTCTCCATGATGGTATGTTTGTGTTTTTATCATGTTCTGTTGCTTTTACCTCTTAGAGTAGTGGGTACTGTCCACACAGTACATGACCGTTACATGTATGATATGTGTGTAATGTGTATTTGTAAAGGGCTTTGAGCATCTGGAAAAGCGCTATAATAAATGTAAGGAATTATTATTAGAGTATTTAACAAATTGTACGGTGTCATGAAAGGCGCCTTTAAATAAAATTGATTATTTATTATTATTATTATTATTCATAATATTATTATTATTATTATTGGCTATCCAAACTATGGCAATTTTGATTGTGTCAGTTGCCTTTTTGCAGCTCTAAATTAAACCAATGCATTCATCTGAGTAATCAATATTCTTTTATTTTTTCATTTGTATCTCTTTTTTCCTCAGGAGGATGACAGGCTGGCCTTCAGAGAACCTGCGGTGACAGTTCTCAAACAAGAATTTGTCCCATTTCTTTTGAACTTCCTGAGAGTGCAGAGCAGTCAGGCCCTCACCCATGGCCCTGCGACGCCAGCTAAGACCCCCAGCCGACACAAACCTGCTGCACAGACGCAAAGCTTCAGTGACAAGAGAGGTAGCCGGTCGGCTGGTGGTGGTGGAGCTGGCTCTCGGGGTGCCAGCCGTGTCCAGCTGTTTTCTCCTGCTCCCTCAGTGTCCCCTGGAACAGAGTGGGATGCTGCTGGTCAGTCAGGGTCTTTCAACAGCCCCCCTTTTACTCCAGGGTGGAGCCCCGCCTCCAGGCCTTCGGGCGCTGATCGTCGGAGTAACCAGAAGATCAATCTAGGAGACTACATGGTTTCTCCTCCTGACGTCCAGAACAGCCCCAGCTTCCAGTCACAAAAAGCCCGCAGGAGAGGTGGAGGCAGCATGGCGGTGGGGGGACAGGGGAAACATGGAGGATGGCGTGGAGGACATCAAAGTGATGAGAGGAGGTCAGGAAGAGGTGGAGGAGGAGGAGGGAATAGTCGGCTAAGTGAGCAGGCTTCACCTCCATCTGTGGAGCAACTCAACTTCAACAACTTGGAAGACTTCCCTCCTGTTGGAGCATCACCCATTTCACCGCCGTGAGTCGAAACAACTCTCAGTTTAACACAAATGTACTCTTACTCCATCCTCACTCCACCTGATCATTGGTATTTTAGATTTGTCTAACAGTTTCTATTATCCTTCAGGGCATCTAAACCATCGAGAAGAATCAACCCAACACCGGTCAGTGCAGAGCGGCCGCAATCCAAACCAAAGACCTGCTTCACCTCCACCCCGTTCAGTGAGTCTTCGGGCCCCTCGTTAATTGCAGAGGCGCTCGAGGGGCCGATGACAGTGGGGAGTCCCCCGAGTCTGCAGGAGGAGAGGGAGCTTCTCAAGAGAGAGAAGTGAGTGAACATACATCGTTATTCTACTTATTCTGACGCGGACGTTAACTCTTTACTCTACGGCAGTGCTTCTCAAACTTTTTCTGTCATTCCCCACTTTGAACACGTGGGCCTTTTCAAGCCCCAGTCATTTGTTTTTAAATGTTGAACTGAAATGCATCAATCTGGTGCACTTTGAGCACAACATGAATTTATGGATACAGCTCTCAACACTCTGAGCTGTATACTTTTCAATGATCCAAACATCTTTAGAATATTATCACACAACCAATAACAAATAATGTCAACTAGTTTATTCTTATTCATATATCTTATGTTACCTAGTTAGCATTCTTTCTTTTTTATTTATGCATATTTTACTAATCACTCCCCTTTTAAACTTTTATTTTTTTTACTGTCCTATAGTAGGCTACACATTGGAATGATTTCTTACTTTATTTTTTACAACTAGGCTATATTAAATAGATAAAGGTGTGCTCTCTCTAGTTCTACCAAAACATTTATTTAAAAATAAAAAATCTCCCGTTCATCCCGTCCATTCGCGACCCACCTATCGCATCTCTGCGCCCCACACTTTGAGAAACGCTGCTCTACGGGGGGGCAAACAACTCAAATGTTGGCAATTGTGGCTTTTATTCACTTCAATTCGGTGACTTATGTGACATTTCCAGGTTGAAATACTTTGTTTTCAACAGTGTACTTCTGAGCGAACTGCAGGATCTGTTGTAAGGACCTTGTATTTCATCACTGGTCACGTGGTGGTTTACTCTCATTCTGGGGAACTGTAGCTGACACCGTCACAACACTCTCTTCTGTAGTTTAACTACATCCAAACTAGTTGGTTGAAAGTGATCACAATAGATGAGTCTGGGATCTCATATAGTTAGACTTAGACTGAAGTGACAAAGAGTAAAGTGTGTCAGTGTTTAATTTAGTAACCGGGGCAGGTCAGATCTCACTCAGGCAGCCTGAGGGTTTCTTTTAGGAGAGGACATTATTGAACTGCATGTAGTCACCTATTCCCCAACACTACAGTTTATATACTTGCTTATATCTACCTCCTGGATCTGAGTAAATTAGATAGAATTTCATATTCATGAAGGTACAGACTTTTATTGTCATAGGGTTTTATGATATTACACTATGGCTTTCTTGTAGATCTCTTTTTTCACTATAAATGTGTGTGTTTTATACTTTTAACCTGTTCAGTGCGACATGTCTTCTTATGTGTGCCAGTGTACAATATGGATTTATAATGGCTTAATAATAGTTGTGTAATACCTTGCAGTTTTTCATAGGGATTTAAAAAAAGGTGAACTACATTTTGTAATTAAAATGATATACATTCATTATGATTCTGAGGTTCTTTGACAGATGTCACAACACATATATTTTTTTGATCAATAGTAACCTCTGCTGTGTTTACCCTACTCACTGCAGCATCACTTGCTCTTTACCTCAGTGTATCTCTGCTGTTTTAAATCAGAAATGTCTCGGTTTTTAGGACAAAGCGAGCTCAGCAGGTCGGCTCTCCTCTGTCGTCCTCTCTGGACCCGTGCACCCCCACTAAGTCAGGGCTTAGGATGGGATCTAAAGTTACACCAGACCTGCAGACACCCTGTCCCGAACCTTTCAAAGTCACCTTCTCTCTGGAACTGGATCTCCTGGCTGAGCTGTACTGTACCTGCATCTCTGGTAAGTGACCACACGGTGGTGCTAGTGTGCTACACGAAGAAACTGGAGGGAAAGAAAAAATGTATTTTCGAATGCATACATTCTTAAAGGTGGGGTAGGTAATTCACTTCAGAAACACTTTTTGCTATATTCCATGGAATGCTCTTAACATCCCGATAGCAATGAATATATTAAATGCTTTGACAATAAAT
>CALSBZ010046601.1:2376877-2390613 GCA_943591055.1 Gobionotothen gibberifrons
CCCCACCTTATCACCTGCATCTCCTCCTAGAGCACCATTGTGTTCTTTGTAACCAAACATCTCTCAGAGGGGCGTGGGGAGGGGCTCCTTATTTTCATCTAAAGTAACAGACAGAGAATCAGCACTTTTGAAACAGGACTGAAACAGAGGGGATTATGGGTAATGCTGCAATGATCTGTGGAGCCAAACACTTCAGAGACATGATTTGTATATATCTGAGAGCTATAATATATTGATGAAAAACAGTATACTAGGGGACCTTTAAACACTGATATCTTGGCCCCCCCAGAGTGCTCCGGTGCTGGATGTGTGTGCGGTGCTGAGTAACAGCATGAAGCGGAGGCGCACCATCCTGACGGTGCCCTGGCTGGTGGAGTTCCTCTCCATGCTGGACTTCGTCGGCCCTCGGCTGCTCTGCTACAGAACGGCTTTGGGAAAACTGCTCCTCCTGTACAGGTCTGTGTCCATCGCTGCACGTTTATATTCTGTACATTATAGTTTTTTAAAAGAAAGTGAATTCAGAATCAGCAGGTCAGACCAAGTCAACCAAGAACATCATGACAAGTAGTGCATCCAATCTAAAAGTATAACACACATCTGAAATATGTGTCTAAAGAACCCCGTACACTTTTCATCGCGTTAAATCTTATTTTTGTGTGCTTGTAGGAAAATGCTGCTGGGCCGATGTGGAGAAATGTGTTACCTGAACAAACTCCTAATGGTTTCAGTGTTAGGGTGGCTGTTCCAGGTGAGACACACTACCCAACATTAATGTGTTTTTGTTAACAGCTAGTCATACATCCTACGTGGCTCATATGTTGTGTTTACCTTGTGAAGATCCCAGTGATTCCTGAGGACATTTTCTTCACCAATGAGTTCACCGAGGTGGCAAAGCTGGAGGACGGCATCACGAATGCTGCAGGGCTAGTAAGTGAATAATCGCATTCAAAAATAGCTGCTTCTCTAATAAATGCTGTTTTTTGTATTTTGACTGATTTTGTTATTTTTGTAGGACTGCATTCCCCTGGTGGATCAACAGCTCCTCTATACATGTTGTCCATTTCTGGGTAAGTAGAACACGATGAGACATCTTTTATGTCCCTTCAGAGATTAAGGGTATTTCAGATGTTATACATGGATATTTTGGCTGTCAAGTACGAGCCAGATCGTTTGGATCAGTGGTTCTCAACTGGTGGGTCGCGGGCCCGTTTCGAGTGGGTCGCAGATGTGTGAGTGAAGAAAAAAAAAAGTTTCAATTCAAACTTTTATTTTGAAGGCCCGATTTTCTAACGCTGTGCATGCAGTAGGCGTTGGACTGGAAGTACCGGAGACCATAAGCGGTTTTGAAAACTTCTGTCATGTAGTGATCACCTTCTCAATAAAACATCTTTGCTGATGTTTTTTCGAGTCTTCTGGCCAATCAGAATCAAGATTGTTGCCGGAAGTCCCCACGGAGAATAACTTTGCGGTAGAACTATTCTTTATACACCCATGGGTACAACTTCAGAACAAAATGAACACATAATGAAATATGACCCCCGGTTTGATGATTGACAGGTCACAGAACAATGGGGGCTATCTACCCTTACCCACAATTTAAAGTAAGTCACACAGACTATCTCCTCTTTGCTCTTCTCTCTGTGAGGAGCAGCAAGCTGTCAGAACAAAGTGAAAAACAAACAATGGCATCAAATATTATTCATATGTCGGGTAGTAATAGATTTATTTATTTTCTTCTCAGAGTGTACCAGAATGCGTAGTTTATATGTTAGTATTTCAAAAAAATCTCCTGGTGTGCCTTTTTATGAATACAGTTCAGCTTTGATTCCATCATCTCATTAAACCTTATTTAAAAGTATTTTTTTGTTCTGTGAAGGGATATAAGGAATATGTGCACTGTACTTCACTTTCATTAATATTGTTTGCTGAAAAGCGTATATATTACAGCACGATTTTTTTAGCACAAGTGGTTCAAATTTCGGGTCGCGATTTATTGACAAAGGAAAAAGTGGGTCCAAAGGCCTGACCAGTTGAGAACCACTGGTTTAGATCACATTTGTGTCTGTACAGCATATCTTCACTTTTCGCCACAAATTAAACATGCACTTGTTTGAGACGTGTGTCGATGGTCTGCCCTGTTTTCATCTAGGTGAGTTCCGTAAGCTCCTAGCTGCTTTTGTGTCTGGAAGCGCAGCCAAGAGTGGAGGAATTATCCGCAAGATCACTCCCACTTCTGCCGACCCGAAGGACACGCCGACTGCCAACAGGTCGCAGCAGAAACTGCAGGCGAGTCGATGCAGGCGGTGAAGTGTAGAAGCACATCAACGAATTGCCTGTGTGTGCGAGTATTTAAATCATCCATTAAACATGACAGGTGGACCTCGAGCAAGCCTTCTTTCACAACCAGCCGCCGTCGCTGCGTCGCACCGTGGAGTTTGTCGCAGAGAGAGTTGGATCAAACGCCGTGAAGCACATGAAGTAAGGACCAACAAGTTCTCTCTTTCTCTCTTTCCATTCCTTTTCTTTACCTAGAATAACAGTCAATCAGCCTGCTACTTTGGTTGGTTGCCTTCCTAAGAAGCTGAGACTGTTAAACAATCCACATTTATCAGCACTTAGGTGGTGGCTGCTGTGAATTCACCCACGTGTATAGATGTGTGTGTATTAAAGCTCCCATGACATGCTTTTCCGGTTATTACCCGTCCCCTTGTGTGTTATGAAGGTTTTTCTGCATGTAAACGGTGTGCAGAGTCAAAACCCTCAAAGTACACCCTGTAGCGAGTAGCGAAAACTCTAACACAGAAAATACCTCCCCAAAACGCCTCGTTGGAGATACGTCATTGTCCATTATTTACTTCCTGGGTACTGTGTCGTAGGAATACCCAGTATCCACGCCCAGAACTATGATGCGATATGGTCATGCGTTACCCGGAACCAAATGGACCAATCCGTGGAGCCGTTACGTTAAGCCCCCGCTGATTGGTCCAAATTGACCAATCCACGGACTTCCTCACACACACAGAAATTCTCTCTGCAGACCCATTCTCACAGCGTGTATCAACCTATAAACCTTTTTCTTACTCAATATCAAGCCACACGTATTGTTTTTACTTCGGCTGTGACTTTGTGTGTGCACAGGATGAGTTTGGCTGTGTTTCGATGTGTGTCGCTAAACAAGGAAATCACACCTCCACGGAGCTCAGCGCGATTCACAACGTCCCGACCAATCGGAGCACACTGTGCTCACAGGGAGGGTGGGGGCTGGAGCTATTGGAGCTACAACGAGCCGTTAAAGGCAGAGAGTGAAATTCAGTGAATACACGTAGTTTACAGAGATGCTGGATGAGAAACCAATGTGAGTTTGGAAAATTGCACAATATAAATCTATTCTAGTAGACCTCAACAATGGAATTATAATCAGTGGAAATGGGCATGACATGGGACCTTTTTAAAAGCACTGTTTTTTTATATATTCAAACTAAAATATCCGTAATGTAGGTGATTTTTGTTCTATGTATGTTTATGTGTCTATTTGGGCATCATCAACAGGGCGACGTTAGTGAGTGAGTTGGTGGAGCGAGGGGACAAGATGCTGAGAGATGGGTTGAAATCGCCAAACTCAAATCCTTCGAAACTGAACGACTCCATTTGTGCTCAGCTGTGTGTCGCAGGATTGGAGGCCTTGGCAAAAGCCACCAGGTATGACAGCGTCTTTCACAAACAGCCTGCAAAGCTGTCCATCTCTGAATCCATATACAGAAATGAATGGGATTTTTATAGCCATTTGATTGGTCGAAGTAAAATAACACTACATTAGGATTTCTCTGCTGTGTGGTAATCTCGATGTGGTTTTGCAGATTTTGCTGTGAGAACAGTCCTGAGGCCATACGCACTCTGCTCCCCCATGAGACCTCCCCTGCTGTAAGACCCAAAAATCACACCTTTTTTTCTTTTTATTCAGTAAACAATAAACACATTATAAAGTTGTGTTTTCTGATTTATTCCTTTTTACTTACTTTCTCTGCAGGTCCTGAACACATCTGAAAACATCACCAAACGTCTTGCAACAGAGAAAGCCAGCAGCTGGCTCTCTGCCAACATCACAGGTAGCTACCTAACGCGCCATGCTTCTGCCTTTTCATGATTTTAACATGAAAGGCACTTTAAATCGATTCTCTCCACTTCTCAAAACAGACTTTTGGATGTTTATGCTTGGGTTGTGCAACTAATGAGACTATCCTGGTTGCTTCTTTGTATGTTTTTATTCAGTGATCCAATACCTTTTTCTCAAATTTGAATTTGAACCACATTAAATGCACGGCACTGCTGTGACTGAATAATCTTAACTGAATATTATGACAACATTGTCAAAAATGTGACACTGTCATGGTTGATGCGGTCATCTATCTCAGTGCTTCTCAAACTTAGGTTAGTTTTTCAATTTAAGTAATATGTTTAACAAACCAATGAACAAAATGATATATTGTGAAAAACTATAAAATACAATACACACATTTGACACGTTTATATGAGGACCCCCTTGGTGGTTCTAGGAATATTTTATATAAAATTGTGTTTTCTATTTAACTTATTGTACTAAGATTATTTTTTTAATTAACCTTTTTTTGTTGTTGAAATCTCACGTACCCCCTGCAGTACCCCAACGTACCCCCAGGGGTCCGCGTACCCCCATTTGAGAATCACTGATCTATCTTATAATGTCGTATTTGGACAAACGGTTACCCGGAGTATCAGCTCAGTGGATCCCTATTTTGATATTGATGCAAGTGAATCCTCATGCCATAATGTATGGTATATACTGGCTTCTATGAAGGACCAACAAGGATTCAGCTGCCCGAAGTAAAACACCATTTCCTTCCTCGCTTCCAGTTAAATTGTTGAGGCCTATTGCACTATACTGATTTGACAAGGACTTTTCTGATCTAAAAACTGCATTTCTTCACAATTTTGTGTGTAGTGAATCAATCAAACAATGTTTATTTATATAGCCCAATATCACAAATGTTACATCTGTCTCAGTGGACTTCACAGTTTGTACAGAATATCAGTATGACAATACGACACCCTCTGTCCTTAGACCCTCTGTCCTTAGACCCTCTGTCCTTAGACCCTCACATCGTACAAGGAAACACTTCCAGAGAAAAACAGAGAAAAACTGTGGGTTTTCTCCGGAAGTTTTTCCTTGTACGATGTGAGGGTCTAAGGATAGAGGGTGTCGTTTTTCTCATATTGATATTCTGAATAAACTGTGCTGTTGTATTTGCTGTAAAGTGTCTCTACTGTAGGCTATTTTTATTATATGTACAGCACTTTGGCTCGACCAAAAATCGTTTATAAATGTGCTATATAAATAAAATTTGATTTGATTTGAACCCACAGTTTAAAGGGGAACATGGGAGAAACCTCAGGGAGAGCAACAGAGGAGGGATCCCTCTCCCAGGACGGACAGACGTGCAATAGATGCCGTGTGTACATTTAACATGACCTTAAAGCTGTCTGTGCTGCCGGGTTCTCTTACAGAACATCACTGGCATTGAAGATGAAAGGAAAATAGACGCCATTGCTGCGATTTAAAGTTCCCTAAGGACATACATGAAAGACTTTCTGTTCCCCCCCCCCCCCCCTATCAGCCCTGATAAGACGCGAGTGGAAGAGCCGGTATGATCGTGTGATGAAGGCGGTGGGCAGCCCGGTGGCTCCAGGCTGCAGGGAGGGGGAGGGGGCCGTGCTCGAGCCGGTCACCCAGGAGCAGCCCACTACTCCCAAGAGGAAACAAGGGAGTGAGAGAATGACATCCTGCCCTCCGACCTGCAGCCACAGCGCCTCACTGCCCTCGGACATCCTCGTTGAGATCAAGGTACGCCTGCATGAGAGGACACACACAGAAGGGAAGTCCAGAGCACTCTTTCAAGGAATCAATGCACTTCTCACCGAGGTTAAAGTGAATGTTGTCTTTCTTAAATGCACTTTTAATAAAGGAGTGGCTGAGCATTGCTGTTGGCCCCATGACCGAGGAGGAGCTGCCGACCGGCCCTCTGCTCAAAGCGCTGCTACAGAGAGTTGGAGACACACTGGCCTGCAGAAAGGTACTTGGGACACACACGTGCAACAAAGCAAAGACTACGTTTGGGTGGATGTGCCTATTTCTTTTTAGTATCGCACTCTGAAGCTTCATTCATAACAATGACATTCTAACTTCTAAATCTACTTCAGGATTCTTCAATGTTTTTTTTAAAGAAGACAGACATTTAAAAAAAGGTTAAATCTAAAGCCTTGACAGAAGCTACAAAATATATTTAAAATGATTTTAATACACACAGGGTGTCCGCGGGGTCTTAAAAAGTATTAAAAGTTGATAAATCAATTTAGTGAAAATGAAGGCTATTAAAAAGTATTAAACAGCATTTTCCAAGGTATTACATTTTGTAGCTTGTTTTCAATAAGTATATAAATGGTCCAAAGAGGTTGTATTCTACAGTCTGCCTGAATGTAATCATTCATTTCATTTTTATTTGCCCCGCTCATGGTACGCAAAACCAAATGTACAATAATTGCCAACAAAACATGTCTCTACCAAAACACCATCGAGCGAAAAGGAGCCGGGAGAAGAATAAAATCTTATGTGACCTGCCCCTTTCTAAAAAAAACAAAATAAATACAAATAGATGGTCTGCCCTTCATAATAATTGTTTTTCACAGCCAAACATAACAGTATTTTAGGATACTAACAATAACAATGGGACCTGCAAATAAAGAACAGACATCACATCAAAGACATCAAAAACATTTAACAATGCAGGACCAGAGTACATAGACGTATTCACATTCTGCTTCATATAGTCCCATCTTTCTTAATTTATACAATTTCTTTAACTGAATAATACATATACAATTCTTTAGGATCATTGCGTAGGTGCGTAGTGTGACTGTGTAGTTTATTTATGGCATCCCGTTGGGTTTGACGTCATCTGAACAGGACATCGCACGCTCACTGCTTGATAGCGCGCGAAGGTCAGTTTACGCCGGTTGCTAAGCAACATCGTTATGGGGAAATGCAAGTCTGCGTCCAAATGGTTGGAAGATAAGGAGGAAGGACAATCAATACTGTATATAGTCAATGTGAGGTAAAGTGTGTCGCCAAGGTAACCGGTTACAACTGGAAGTGGCGATGAGGTCTTAAAATGTATGGAAAGGGTCTTAAAAAAGGTCTTAAAAGGTTTTACATCTGACTTCAGGATTCCTGATACAACCATGACACTTGCTCTCTTCTCTTCACTCAGTTCTCAACAGTGGTGTCAGAGCAGATGCTTCTTAACTGTACTGTCCTCCTGGGCTGCAAACTGGGTAAGAAGCTCCTGAATGACAGACTGTTAATCACATGGAAATAAGGATGTTGTGACCTGCATTGTGTTTGCCTGTAAACTGTTAAACAGCAACATAACGTCTAGTAGCTGTTCTGTGTAACACACCTGAGTCCCTGCTGTGTCTCTCAGTGTCTGCAGAGCTGCCTGTACTCTCTCCCTCTGAGTGTGGCGGAGGTGATGGGGTCGTTGTGGTTGCTGGTTCAGGGTCAGAGCCTCCTGTCCGAGCTCTGCTGGAGCAGCTTGCTGAGCTGTGGGAAAGAGACTGCTGTTCCTCCGCCCCGCTCCACCTGCTCTTCACCCCGCTCACTGTCACTGCTGTGCTAAAGGCCAGCGACACTGAGGTACATCTACAACTGCAGTTACTCAAATATTAATGAAAGTGCTACATGTCCTTCTACCTTTTTATATGCATTAGAGCAGTGGTTCCCAACCTGGGGGGCGCCAAAGATCGCAGGGGGGGCGCCAGGCCTCAGATGATTTGAGGCCAAATATATAATTTAGACTTTTTTTTAATTTATTTATTTTTTACATATAATTGTAACGCAATACATGATTGTCACTAAAAGCCTTGTCTCTACATTACAATGAAATATAAAACATAATTGATTAATTAATTTGAATAAAAATGCAAGTTAGTAGCTAATAAAGGCATACAAAGACAGACATTTATAATTCTTTCTTTAATAGAAATGTTTCTTCTGCCCGTAAAGTGTCCAAACCAGGCTTTTCTGGATAAGCGCATTTTTAAAACATAGTCATTGTCCATGCCGGTTTCAGTTGGATTATTTGTCACAGTTGCTCCGATCAGATCGGTCTCCTCCATTTTGTAGATTATTTACGACTTTTGAATCCACATAAACACATCGGCAAAATCCGGCTTACTTTGAGCATGTGTTTTAAAGTTTGTGACAGTAGTTGTAGTATTTTTGAGACTGTTAAACTTGAATTACCGCTGTTGCCCCCCCCACACACACACAGGGGGGGCGCGACTTCCAACAGGAGTCATTTGGGGGGGCTCTTGGGGAAAAAAGGTTGGGAACCACTGCATTAGATATTCCCCTCAAATACCTGACTCTTTCCTGTATGTGCATGGCCCTCTATAGGCCCTGCGATCAACACAGATCAAGGATTCTTTTGTAGGCAACAGTTGTGCAAATGTTTCAATTTACTAATTTAAAATGGAGCAGAACAATCTTCTTTTTACCAAGCGAAACTTTGATACATGAAGAAGTTATTGGGAGTGTTTAAAAGATGATCTGACTGAGTTATGACATTACCGTAATTTCCGGACTATAAGCCGCTACTTTTTCCCCACGCTTTGAACATCGCGGCTTATACAATGACGCGGCTCATTTATGTATTTTTCCGTTAGAAACAGCAGCGTGATACTAGAAAATGAGCTTGAAGACTGGGTCAACACACAGAGAGCAGACGGCCGAGAAAACTGTATGTAAAAGTAGCAGTTTGCACATCATTGTGTGCGCGAGACACACCTCTGTCCACAGGCACACGCTCTTACCTTTTGAGTATGGGGTATAGAGAGCGCACACACAGCCCACAGTGGCCGCAGCTGCAGCGGAGCCCAGGACTGACAGCACGAGCACCGGACACGGTTTAAAGCCGCTCCGGTTGGTGACCGACCGTCCCGCTCTTCCACATTCATTCTCTCCTGACAGGAGACTCTCCCCGGGTCTCACAGGTGCACCTGCGGCTTATAGACATGTGCGGCTTATTTATGTACAAAATACGTATTTTTAAAAAATTCAGTGGGTGCGGCTTATATTCAGGTGCGCTTAATAGTCCGGAAATTACAGTACTCTTTATTTAAAAGTTTTTTCCCCCATTAGTTTGACTCTTGTAACCATTTGTAATGCATGTCGTTTCAGTGGAACAACTACCTGTTCCTGGTTAGAGAGCTGGTGGACAGAGGAGCCTTGAGGGAGGAAGAGGTCGTATCTCATTGGAAGAAGTTAACAAACTTGGCCTTGCCAGCGGTGAGGGTCCGCTGCATTCCTTTCATATTGTATTCCTTTGAAATTATTTTTATTTGACTAGCGATTTGACCTCACTTTGACTCTTTCCTCTCGCTCAATCTGTTCTCTCATTCCAGGAGCTGATAGAGAATTTTCAGCTGCGGTCACAGAGCATTAAACCCTCGTTGCCTCTGGCTCAGCTGCAGAGCCACATGGAGATGCTGCAGGTCTCACAACAGACAGTAGAGGGAGCTACATGACAACAGTCTCACAACGCGGCATCTTTTCTGTGATCTCCACCAGTGCTCCATGTCACATCTGTCAAAGTGTTTTTCAAGACAGAGACAGATCTGGGTAACTCTTTGTTGTTGACCATTTTTTCGATTTCGCCACTGCTGTGCATCAAAGCTGTTCCACAGTCAGACTCTGCACAGTCTTTGCAAGCCCCTGACTTTTGTTCTCCACCTGTGAAGTGACAGCAGCCTTTCATGAATCCCTGTGCTCTTTTGCAAAGCTGCCTGTGATAACCAGAAAGCCCTATCAGTCAGAAGTAGCCAGAGGCCCACACCATCTCACTCCTTAAGATCTGTTGAACTTTCCTGCAAGCAAACATGGTAGATGATTGTGTCCGAAGGGAAATACTAGTACATTTCAAACAGCCAATACCATTGCACAGAATTGGCAAAGACAGAAGAGGGGTCATCCTCAAACTTCTGAGGATTCGAACTAAGAAACTGTAGTGTCACTTAAAGACTGAAACATTTTCTCCACATTTTAAACGTTCAACCAGACAAGCCATAGTTTGTAAAGACACATTTGTTACTAAAATGGATTTTAAAAATGTGATTTGTTTCTTGAATTCACCTGATAAAATAAAATGTCTTAATCATTTTAGAATAGCACTTTCACACACTGCCTTTGACCGCCACTACTAGTGACTGCAGGGTTATTTCATGAATGCGAGACTGCGTTTGTGATTGTTTTTAGTTCATGTTGAACCAGTGTTGTATGCATTGTTTGCTGCTTTTAAATTGAAATGTTTTTTTACGTTACCTAGATATTAATAATAAAGAAGTATTCTGTGTTAAATGGTTATTGTGTGCTTTTATCATTGGTATACAGATTGAATAGTTTCATGATGGAAGGGATGGAAGTTACACAAATGAGTTGGTTAAAAAAGTGATGAAAATATTTGTGAATAGAAAATGGAGTTGCTGACTTGTATGTGATTTAAAAAAAATTGAGATTTGATTTACAATTTGGGTTGTAAAAACAATATCTTGCTGTAAACACTAAATGTCAGTGGGGTTTTATTAAGGATAGTATAAGATGTATCATATCCATTGACAATAACTATATTATTCAATTTACACACAAATCTTCACTTCCATTATTATGTTTTAAACATTTTCATCACTTGAATTTCTTTCTTAATTATTAAAGGTTACTCCATTCTTGAGACCACTTTCTTTAAATAAAGAAATGCAGATGCTGCTTTGAACATATCGACACTAATTAAATTGGCTTTAAATTACACGAAGCTATTATTACTTACTCATTTTACAACAGCTTTTCTGTTCACATCTATTCTCATCACTTTGTTTTCGTCAATTAATTTAGTTAGCCTACTTCCACACCTTAGAAATGAAAACGCCTAGGACATGACATGTCTAAAAAAATCATTAAAATAATCTCCAAAATATGTTTTTATCAGAAAACACAACAAAGTATGCTCCCTAAATATTTTCCACAACACTTTAAATAGTAGATTGAAATTGTAATAATAATAGACATGCAATAAAAAAATAAAAAAAGTTTGTAAGAAATCTACAACATATATAATTACCAGAAAAGACAACAAAGTATGCTTCCCTACTCTTAAAATAATAGATTTAAATAATAACAGACATGCAAAAAAAATCTACAAATATTTGAATATGTCGTAGTAAGGGGAGTATCCAGCAGCCTCCCCTCCTCCCTCTCTCTCTGTCCGGCAGGAAGTTTCTCCAGTCGGGGGTTCGTCACTCAGTTGAACCCGCGACCAGCAGCCGGTGGAGATGACTTGAAAAGCGGATAGCAGGACAGTTTCCTCCCGCTCTTTCAGCTTTTATCGGAGTTTAATATGCCAGAAGACCCCAAATACTCTCATGGAAACTGCTATTTTACTCCGAGTAAGCCAACTGTTGAGTTCGTGAAGGCATCATGGCTAATGTTAAAGTTGCCATTCGCGTCCGTCCTCTCAACGCAAGGTAAGATATCAGCTGTCAGGCTAATTAAAGTACTTATTAAATGTACTTTTTGAGAGTGAACTTTATTATAAATGTCGTTATTTTTACTTCATGGCAGAACTGTTGTAGCCAGAGTCATGTGACTTAAGCTACTCCTTAATGCTAATCAAAACAATAACATAACGTTAAGCTTCTCATATTTAATTAGCACTTTTTAAGTAAACAGCTATCAAGTTTTTAGCTAGCTTGTTCGTTTTTAGCTTGTTAGCTAGCTAAAAACAGTGGTGCACATGGTGAATAATGACAACTGTGGCTGTCAGTTGTGACTCATGTTGTGTGCATGTGTTTGTGGTGCTGAGTAATGTCCAAAAAACCTTGAGCTTGGGTTTAAAGTGTCCCACTACATATTATTTTTACGCACAGCCATTAAGACCATGTGGTGATTAACTGTAATGCTTTTAAAACACCTTTGCTTTATGTATGATTGCACCTAGGATCAATCAGTATCAGTTATTTTTAAAGCAATCGATCATTGCTGTACCCGAGCCTTACTATTGATTGCAAGATTGCAAGAAAATCAGAGCTTTTTCTTTGTATTATCCCATCATTTTCTCTGAACTGAAACATGTTGGTTAATAACAGATGGTTGATAAACAGATATTTAAGTACTTGCTGGAATCTCATTAACGGGTGCCTGCTGCTCAGATGTGATCCGATGCTTTTTCTTCATAGATGGTATATCTGTTTCATCTTGTTCTAGCTCATACAAGTTTACACTCAGTACATTGTTCAACCTAAGACTCTATGTTTTACTTGGCTGCATCTTTCCATCAAATGGATATACTCTAGATGTCTTGAATTCAGCCTTAAATTTCTATTTCTGAGAACTTTCAGATCCCCATTCAAATGAAATGAAAACCTCTCTATTATGCATGGCTAGAAAGGTTGCATGTGCACTGGTTGACTGCACAGAAGTTAGTAATGAATAGTCCACAGTGGGGTTTAAGAGATTGATTACAAAATATGGAACAGAAAAAAAAAATTAGGCTTAGTCAACTGATGTTGTTTAGTCGGATAATTAACTCTTTAAGGCAAAAATATATACATTTTAAATACACAAAACACATTTGTTGTCTCATTTTCTCATTGGCTTTTAGATTTCCTTTGTTAGTTGTGAGGCATTTATGGAAAACAAGTTCCCCCCCTGTTTTTACAGTGCTGTAAAATCTGCTGTTTAGGTAGCAAAGTAACACAGGGAGGTTGTTAAGCTACTTTGCTCCACTGGACCTCCCTTTACATGAAGAGACAGATTGCTACAACATGTTGAATAACAGATATTGTGTTTCAGAAGTGTGAGGATATAATGCATAGAGTCCTACAGTATAGATTTCACTTCACCTCCTGCAGGATGTTTGGCTGGGGTTCTTAATCTAAATGCCACTACAGTACCATAACAAAGCATTATCCAGGCTATGGAGGCTCCGACAATGATTCTTTCAAACAGCCTTCCTGGTATTTTGCATAACAAAAGCAATTCTTATAAATAATGTTCACTGTCATGCAAATGTCTGTTTCCTTATTCCTGGATCTGTCAGTTTCACTTACACATAACTTTAGCACCAGGTTGGCCAGCTGCATTCCTCATTGGCCGGGCGCAGAAGTGTGTTGCTCATTGTTTAAGGACTCAATGCCCCCCCTCGCCACTCTCGTGCAAAAACATGTGTGCCAGATTGTGAAAATTCTGGTCCTGGGTTTGTTTCAACACTGTTTACTATTTTCTACCACCACCCTCCTTCATGCTACTTGGAGCCTGAGATTGAGGGTGGCGGTTTTTGGGGGGGGCCCCCCCGGTGGAAAAAAGGGGCCCCCCGGGGGGAGCCCGGGGGGGGGCGGAGATTACAACCCCCCCCCCCCCCCCGTCGTCCCCCAACCCTCCACAGAGACTCAGCGTTTGCACTACAGACAGAAATCACCGCCTTTATCGCTCCTGGAGATCGAAATACTCTCAGCTCCATGTTGTGATTGCCTCGATTTTCGTGTGTGTTGCATCAGATGTGCTGGGTCCAGCTGCTGAGTAGTTGACCTTGTTTCACACACATGCAATGACACACACACACACACACACACACACACACACACACACACACACA
>CALSBZ010046601.1:2399959-2421672 GCA_943591055.1 Gobionotothen gibberifrons
TCTCTCTCTCTCTCTCTCTCTCTCTCTCTCTCTCTCTCTCTCTCTCTGTGATTTCATTATGCTCACAGTGTTTCTAGGTCTGTGTGTCAGTGGCGCTGCAGACAGAAAAGAGATTAGCTTTGCAGTGTTTGAGAAAAAATCATCTTCACACATGTGCATGAATTCACTCCCCCTCAACACAGTCCCGTCCAGTTCAGCCTGGTTTGCGTTAACCACACACAGGACACAAAATGAACCACATGCTGTCGACGAAGAAATAGGATATCTTCACTTTATTGATACAGGAAAAGCACCTGTGTGTTATGTATGGCCTCACCGCTTTCTATCAGTGAAACCAGAGGATAAGAAGAGTTGTAACGAGAGTGAAAGTGGCTATATATAGATGTATATCACCAGAGGTGGAGGTGACTCTCTTGGGAGTCTGGCACTGTGTGTTACCTATGACTTATGTCTAAACTAATCGATGACTGTAAGAAGGGAATTGATAGCTTACCTGTAGTTATAGTTTGGTGAATGATGAATAGACAGTTAGCCAGTGGGCCTAGGATCAGCTTTTGCTGCAGATCAAGCATCTGAAGTATATGCTTGATTGTTTTCAAGGGTTTTCTAAACATTTTTCTATTGTGTATTATTTCTTTTCAAACGGAGGGTCAGGTACGCTTGCTCTGTGTAAGAGATTCCCTTCTTGGGTCCTATCCCTCACGCTGGCCAGCCTTCACTGGGCACGATGCCTCCGGGTGTGCACCATGGCCGGCTCTAGATTTATTTTTTAGCAAGAAAAGTAGTTTGTCCAACTTTAGTAATAATGCTCCAGTTTATTGCCCAGTGAAGGTACCTATAGGGTACCACTGCACCCTATGGATATCACACGGGGCTCCCATCAGTCTGAAGGCTGGAGAAGCCATTTCCAGCCTGCCATAAAGAGTGTGACATCACGGTGTCCGCGGGGTCTTAAAAAGTTGATAAATCAATTTAGTGAAAATGAAGGCTATTAAAAAGTATTAAACGGCATTTTCCAAGGTATTACATGTTGTAGCTTGTTTCCAATAAGTATATAAATGGTCCAAAGAGGTTGTATTCTACAGTCTGCCTGAATGTAATCATTGCGTAGGTGTGTAGTGTGATTCTGTGTAGTTTATTTATGGCATCCCGTTGGGTTTGACGTCATCTGAACAGGACATCGCACGCTCACTGCTTGATAGCGCGCGAAGCTCCGTTTACGCCGGTTGTTAAACAACATCGTTATGGGGAAATGCAAGTCTGCGTCCAAATGGTTGGAAGATAAGGAGGAAGGACAATCAATACTGTATATAGTCAATGTGAGGTAAAGTGTGTCGCCAAGGTAACCGGTTAGAACTCCAAGTGGCGATGAGGTCTTAAAATGTATGGAAAGGGTCTTAAAAAAGGTCTTTAAAAGGTTTTACATTTGACTTCAGGATTCCTGCATATACCCTGACATTCAGCTCGGCTCTACAGAGTTGTGCTTCGGTCCCTTTAACAAGGATTATGGGAGGTGCGCCCAATCTCCAAACTCTCTCCAGATATGGGTTTATTTGTTTGTTTGCCCCAGAGTGTGCACTGAAAAATGTAATGCACTGCCAGAGATCTTACGGCTTGCTCTTTTTCCCCCACTTTCCTGTCCTCCTGTTACTCTGTTTCCCTCTGTCCTTCATTCCCATGTGTAGAGAGGCCTGAGTAATGAGGAGCAGCCTATCTGTTTGGCCTGCACATCTCTCTCTCTCTCTCTCTCTCTCTCTCTCTCTCTCTCTCTCTCTCTCTCTCCCTCCTCCCTCCCATGTCCTCCCATGCTAATTTGACCTACAAATTCTGTCCATGTGTGACAAACGAGAGCGTTGTTGAAACCCGGCCAAACAGCTTCCTCCGTCTCGGTCTCTTCTCCTGCATCCTGTCCTCCTGTCTGTGTTTTCCCTCCCTCCTTCTTGTACTCTCTTCACATTTCTCCCTTTTTCTCACATCTGATTCTATAACCTAGATCTATAGCAGGAACTCAGGACAAGAATCACCAGTGGCATTTCTTTTTTCCTGCGTCTAAACAAAAGCATTTAGCTTGTGCTCTGGGCCCAGCTGTTGTGTTTGTGTAACCCAGTTGGAAAGCGTGGGATGGGAACCAACGCTTCTTCTGCAGCTGTCCGGTCCTCAACATGGAGGAATTGTTTAGAGGAGTTCATAAGAGTTTTGTTTGTTGGACTGAATGTTTTTATGCATCTCGATTTGCACTTATTTTCCGTCTTGCAGTCTCAAGTCTCTGAGCTCAGAGTCGTCCTCCAAGTGAGAGCGGGTTGTGGAGGGAAAACTAATCTCAGTTCTTTTTGTTGCGTCAAACCTGGCACAAGCAATGAGACGTTTTTAAATGTGGTAAACTGCTCCACATTGCTTGTCTGGCTTATTGCCATCACCCATGACAACATCTTAAACACATTTACACACACACACTCGCACACTACACATAAATACTCCTCCAGGGGTTTTGTGTACAGCCGGCCACATAAAACCAGACCAGCTTTTGGCCTGTTCCTCAACCAGTGATTACAGGACTTAAGTCATTACAGAGGCATTACACCATTACTCTTTCACTCTTGTCTGCCTGTTTTAATCTTTTTGTGTTGTTCTTCCACTATAGCTGCTCGTTCTCAACATTTCTCACCCATTCTGCTGCCTTCCTCCACTTTTGTCTGTGTAACCAAGCCACCAACCATGCTGCCACTTTGGAAAAACAACAACATAGAACACAGTTTTTTTTCTATCTTGGGCAAGAAACCCAGCTGGTTGCTTTTTTTTTTTTTCAGAAGACCTAATTTTCCTCAGAGAGGTCTGTTTTAACTTAGTTAGACCCACGTGACATTACGACTTTCCTTTTAAGATCTGTTGCCAAAGTGGGATTTTACAAGATAACATCTCTTTGCATGTCACCACTGTATTTAAAAACTGGCTGTCTGTCATCATTCCTATCGTGTGGCAGAATGAATTTAACACTAACATGCTCTCTTCTTTTTCCATCTCCTGACATCGCATTGCTTGAACCTTGAATTTGAGTGTGAGCCTTGCAATGCTTTTTCTTTTGAGGTAGTGATGCTCTAGTGATTGCTGCATTTGGAGGATTTATTGTGCAGCCAAATATCTGCAGAAGTGGATGTAGTGAGGTACTCAATGATGACATAAAAAAACATACATACATACATACATACATACCAGGCTTGGAATTTCGTCATTTTAGGGGCAAGGCCATTTGGCCTTTGGTGCCACACATTTTTTCAGGGCGCAAAGGCCACATGCCAGGGCACAAAGGCCATTGAGGGAAACATTTGGATTTGGAGCTTACAAATAAATAACTTCACTTTTTGCAGACTTGTCAAAGCATTCATTCATGTTTTTTTACTAACCGGTATCAGTATGTAGTTACTTCAGCATCATTTAGAAACGTGTATTACAATTAAATCACTGTAAAATAGGTTAATTTTGTCGTAGTTGGTTTCCACCACAGTAGTTACATGATATAAGCCCCGCCCCCTCTCCAGCGCGTCCTGTTTGAGTGACAGGAGTAAACAGCTGACAGCCGCGGTGAAACTCCAGCGGTTAGAGCGATGACAATATTCGCATCGCGTCCGTTGTGAACGCAGCATAATGCAGTTCAGAAACCACTGTTCTGTCGCTTTTAAAGCAACTTCGAGATTTTAACAGTATCAGGGGCACACAGGCCATGGTGGCCGTAGGACGTACACTTATTTGTGGGGCATAACGGCCAGACCGAGGGGCTACGATGGCCGCCGTGAAAATCCTACCCTGATACATACATACATACATACATACATACATACATACATACATACATACATACATACATACATACATAGCAGCAGACTGGAGCATGCAAAGAAAGTGCCACCACTTTCCTCTGAAGTCTCTTTGTTTTCCTTTTTCTACTTGATTACAGGGTTTATATTGGAAAGTGGCAAAGCAGGGAGAAATGTGCGACCCGTGCAAAAGGTCATGTTTTGTATTTCAACCTGCATTTCATACATCCCAGTATATACATAATGAGTCTAGGCCAAAACACACCATCCTTTTCTTTGCCTTCTGATAAATCCTGAGCCCATTTGCTGCATTTTCTAACCTCAAAGCCTTGTGTTTATTCTTCCTTCCTTACTCTCTGTTTTGACCGGATGAATTTGACCAGCATTTCCTGTAAGAGAATGAAATCTAAATCCTGCTTTTCCTCTTTCATTGTTAGATTGTTTGTGCATTTTTTTTTTTCTCAGAGAGGGGGAAGCAAACGCCGAGGCTTTTGTCCCTATTGATGCCGTTTCCTCCAGAGCAGAGAGACACACACACACACACACACACACACACACACACACACACACACACACACACGGCCTGATGACAACGGCCTTCCTGTTAATGGAGGTGTTTAGTCTGTCCCCTGTGTGTTTTGAGGCGACCAACCAGCATGCACGCTGACTATGGCTCCGGCCATGTCACTATATTTTCAGGCTGTCTTCTCTCCTGCTTCATTTGATCCTTGAGTACATTTCCATTCCCACAATGCAACCTGTCCCTTACCTCAACTGCTTTGTTCAGACAGAAATACCTCCCAGTGCTGCAGGGGAAGTGTGAAAGTAGGTTGTGGCAGAGGGCCATGATGTTCATTTAAAGAGCCAAAGCACGATGACACAAATTGCAAATCCTCTGAAATAATTTGGTGTGACGGTGATGACAAACAGGATGGTTTTTTAATGTCACCCAACATATGGCATGTCTAGACAAACTCATACACACTGTTTTTATTCCGTTGAGGTTGAAATAATTGTATGCTTCCCCTTGTGGTTCTATCCAGAGGTCATTTAAAGTTGTTTTGCAAGCTTTTAATGAAACTAAATAGGCATAAAGAAGAAGAGACGGACACAAAAAAAGTACTCTACAGAGAGAGTCAAGTTCAGAGAGGGAGCTCACAGTGGAAGTGAAGTTCCTGCTCTTTGTGTTAACCAGGAGAGACCCTCAGCCTTGTGGTACCCCCCCCCCTAGAGTGAATTTTAAGAGGGTCAACTTTAACAAGAGCCGTATTGATTCTCTGTGTTTGAGGGAGGAGAGGGTGTCTGTTTTTGAAGAGTAGGATGAGGACAAGACAGAAGAGGCGCTGCTTTTTGTCTCCATGTTCAAGCCTCCATTCAGCCAAGACACAGGGGGCAACGTTTGGTGGTCTGGACTCCAAGGGGTCTGCACACTTTCTCACAATACATTTTATTGGGCAACAGTTGCATAAGGAACTCATTGTTTCAATTTCCCCCCAAAAATATATAATTTAGAAAAAGAAAATAGTGCTGCTTACATTTCCGTCACAAACACTGCTGGTTTAGCTAGGTCCCTGGGAAAGTGAGTGCAACAGCAGTTATTGAGTTAGGGTTAGAGCTGAAGCAATTAGTCTAATATTTAATTAGTACGTTGACAGAAACTGAAGGTCACTCGGTACGACAGCCCTAGCGGCAGCACTTTTACTAGTCACACGTGGCTGTTGTCTGCACATGGTTGGCGAGGCTACAGAGAAATACTTTTAAATGAATAACGGTGACCTAAGCCAACAGTTATTTGTCTTTGATTAAAGGTCACCTATTATGCCAAATCCACATTTGAATGTGTTTTATTCATCAACATGTGTCCCCTCTGTGGAAAGAGATGCTGAAAGTTTCAGGAAAAAAGATTCTCTCTCTTTTCGTCCTGATCCATTTCTATAAAAACCTGTCTGAAAATGAGCTGATCAGATTTCGACCACTTTATGATGTCATAACGATGTGTTGGCTTGTGTAACCATTAGCCAATCAGCAACCAAGGTAACCCCCCCCCACCATCACCTGAATCTCCTCCTAGAGCACCATTGTGTTCTTTTTAACCAAATATCTCTCATACCTCATTCACACCAACGGTGTTTCAGGGCCGGCCCGGAGCTAGAGCTTGAAAAGCACCGGGTTTTCCTCTTCATACCGCAGCGGAGCAGCCTCTTAGCTCCGGAATCCGGTTCATTTCAAGCACCAAAAAATTGTCCGGCCAGAGCAAAAGCACCACATACGTCACGCTTACGTCGAGGCGGGGGAAGAGACAGGATCTACTCCTGAACAACAACAGAAAGTCCGCGTTTTATCCAGTTTGTACACAACGACGGAGAAACTTAACAAGAGTTTCAGAGTTTCAGTGTTTCTGCCATAGACTGTATTTATAAAGGTTTCTGCTCATGGTGAAGCAACGTGTCTGCGTGTTAAGGTGGAACCTGAGCATTCACGTTGATCACCTCTCATTATAACTAATTATAAATCTATACAACTATAAATATTAAACTTTACTTCACGTGTTCATTTGAGAACCGCTGTTACATACCTGGGTGAAGGTTACAGTTCATTTAAATGAAAGATACAACGTTACTCCACACTCATGGTTTAGTCCACCTTAAGAAATAAGACCGATCTCGGAAGCAGTTGTGTTTTAAAAAAAACTTTATTGACACGAGTACACTTGTTTATAAGAATATAGTCACCACAGAAATGACTCCGCAAAAGCTGCAGATAGAGCCATAAGAAATGAATGCAACTGATTTCATCCGCGCGGTTTGGCTTTATGAAGCAGGCACGCAAATGGTAACGTCATGACGCAAATGATGACGCAATGACGCATTACCAGTGGACTCTGGGCTGTGTGAAAAGAGCCAGAGCTAAACCGAAGAACCGGTTCTGAACCTGAAAAGCTCTAACACGGAGCTTGAACCGGAGTTGCGTTGGTGTGAATGAGGTATCAGAGGGGCGTGGGGAGGGGCTCCTTATTCTCATCTAAAGTAACAGACAGAGAATCAGCACTTTTGAAACAGGGCTGAAACAGAGGGGATTATGGGTAATGCTGCAATGATCTGTTTGGTGTTTGGAGCCAAACACTTCAGAGACATGTTTTGTATATATCTGAGACCTATAATGTATTGTTGAAAAACTGTATAATTGGGGACCTTTAGTATATATATATATTTATGTTTAAGTGAGTTGTTTAGTATACACGAAGACAAGCTGCAAACTGAGAAGCCATATTTCTGCTTCTACTTATTGGGATGAAATCATCAGCTATCCTTTCAGCACCTTGTCAAGAAACGGATTAAATGTAAAATGATTCCAGTACCCTGAATGACAAAATGTAACTAATACTTTGCATGACAGTAAGAAGCAGTCTGCAATGAGCCTGAAGCTGAATGGATTATTCTATAAATTAGTCAATGGACACTTCACCGCTTGTGAACTGTAAATAATTGACGTTTTTTCTTTGTCTTCAGTGAAACTAAATTGGGTTTTAGACTTATTGGGCAAACCAAGACATTTGATTAAGTCCTTATCTTGAGTTGCCCTTCAACCCTAGATCATTTTATAAACACTTTTGCAGGCAGTTGATTGGTTAAACGACTATTTAATCAAGTCTTAGCTGAAGCCCTAATATAACTTGTGTTTCTACTGCATGTACTCTGGCTTTCTAAAGCAAAGTAATTGAAATCATCATGTTTTCTAAATCCTAGTGACTTAAGGTACTCATTTCAAGTCTCTAACCTTGGTGTTGTTTTTATATGCGTTATCCCTTGGTCTCTGTGGTCAGATAAGACATTGGTCTCTGTGTGAATTCCCTGTGTCAGTGTTTAACATTTGACTTTTCTCAGAGAAATCTCAAGGCTGTTGAATATTAACACACTCAGGTTCACACACTCCCAAAAAACAACCCAAATCTTTTTCAGGTTGCTTTCACAAGGCCGGGGACTTTCTGGAGAGCTTTTAACATCATCCAACGTAAACCTCTTCCCACCGTTTTTGTAAACCTAGAGTATACACGGGCTAAGCTCCAGGTTCGCGCTTCTCCTGTCAGTCGTTTGTAGTCGCACACATGGGAGGTATGTTCAATGATTCCCGTGGAGGTCGTTGTATCTTTGAAAGCGTTCCCCTCCCCTCTCCTCTGTGTACTTACTTACCCACCAGTATCCTGAGCCCAGGGGCTAGGGGAGTCGACCCTCACTGATCCCCAAGGTGTTTTGGTTCTGCAGGGGAATGTGCTGTGTCTCATGTCTGGTCCAGATCAGGTTGTTTGCCCCCCCCCCCTCAAGGCATGTGTTACATTTGGATGGAGCTTTTGGATTGCTGACAGGGCCTTCAAGGTTCAAGGCTTTTACTTGTCATACGTACGTAGCTACAGTGTAGTTATGTTGATGGGAATCTTAGGTCACAGGCTCCTCCAACAGGGCAACACAATAAAACAGAAACAATTGTGCATGTAAATACAAAAACAATTGTGAAATAGTGCAATAAGAGTGATTGGAATATGATATATTAGATGCATACACTGAACAAAAATATAAACGCAACACTTTTGTTTTTGCTCCCATTTTTCATGAGATGAACTCAAAGATCTAAAACATTTTCTATTTTCTATATACACAACATAACCATTTATCTCAAATATTGTACACCTGTGCAATAATCATGCTGTCTAATCAGCATCTTGATATGCCACAGGCTACAATAAGCTGGCCACAATAAAAGGCTTTTTTGCTTTATTGGGGGGGGTCTGGGGGGGTCCGAAAACCAGTTCGCACTTCGCACAGCCATTGAAGAGGAGTGGACCAACATTCCACAGGCCACAATCAACAACCTGATCAACTCTATGCGAAGGAGATGTGTTGCACCGCGTGAGGCAAATGGTGGTCACACCAGATACTGACTGGTTTTCGGACCCCCCCAGACCCCCCCAATCAAGCAAAAATGCACGTTTCAGAGTGGCCTTTTATTGTGGCCAGCCTAAGGCACACCTGTGCAATAATCATGCTGTCTAATCAGCATCTTGATATGCCACACCTGTGAGGTGGGATGGATTATCTCGGCAAAGGAGAAGTGCTCACTATCACAGATTTTTTCAGATACAAAGATATTTGACTTCTCAAACATTAATGTGAAGATAAGTATCTGCAAACACTCCGCCTCTGTGATGCCGTGGAAAAACAGCTTGGCTGCCACTTCTTCCCCGGGAACTTATAATAGGCTGGTTGGATGTTTGTCAGCTCTAAAAGTGAATTGGGTCCATATTTCTCCCCTAGCGCCAGTTATGTTGCCAAATATAGAGCTGGAATAATTAATCAACCGCACACTAAAGCGGCAGCCTGCAGAATCACCATAAAGTGGAATCATCACCTCAATAAAATGGCAAAAACTGAACAGTGCAACCTTCATGTTGGTAGGATTTATAATGTTGTATTAAGATTGGTGTTGTTTTGTCCTTACAACTCATTTCTTACTGCAAACATTTGGAAACAGTCACTTTTCACAGATTTGTTTTGCACTAGTTTAACTTCTCACATAGAGCTGTGCTAATAATCTGCAGCCTCTCAGTTGAAGACTCACAGAGAATGAAAACAATGATTTTCAGTGGGACTCTCCTGGATCCCCGTCTCACCACCTGGCTTTTATGCAAGGTTTATTTTCCTGACCCAGTCGCTTTTCAAAGTCTTGTTACCCTCACATTTGATTCTCTCACACACACACATTCTGCAAAGTTGTTTACCCAGAGTATTAACTGACCTCCCTGCTCCTTACCCAAACACCTCAGCAGGAAGCAACATTACCTCCCCACCACTGGCCCGCCGCCACAGCATTGTAATGGAGAAACCTTGGCGTAAATCTACACTCATGTCAAAACTAAAAACACAATGCATGTTAGATCAAGGACATCGGCTTACACGGGAAACACCCAACAGCCATGAGAGCAACTACTTTTTTAATCAAACACTTTCACATGTGTTTGCAGTAGGGATGCCAGCGATTATTCGAATATTCGTTACAGTCTCCATAATCGAAAAAAGGGCGGCGGCGAATAATCGATTAATATTCGCCAGGGGTGTCCGATTTTGATCATGGTCAGTTTCTGGCATCCCTAGTTTGCAGGTATCAAAGTCAAAGTCAACTTTATTGTAATTGTCTTCCAGTTTGTGTGCACAGACAGAGAGATCGAAATACTGTTTCCCACAATTCCGAATATAAAAACAAATGTATATAAAAATATGTGTGCAAATATATATATATATATATACACAGTCAAAGACAAATGTTTACATGTGCACACATTAAGACCTAAATAAAAACACAACAATCAATATATACAACATAACAGTCACTTCAATATTTTTGAGAATGTACATTAGTGCAGATTATCCATCGAATGGGCATTATTGTCCATAGCAGCGTAACCAGTGTCTGGTGCTGGATTTGAGTGTCTGAGTGTGTGGGGGAGTTATAGTCCAGTGGGGGCAGGGGGGAGAGGGGGCAGAGTTCAGCCTCCTGACAGCCTGGTGGAAAAAACTATTGCCATGAACTGATTGATTGAATTAGCATCCTTATTAATTATCTACACACTATGGACGGAGTGGCGCAGTGGGCTGTGCGTTGATCATCAGATCAAGGGTAGCGTTGGGGAACTCCAGTTCGAAACCCGCCACTGCGTCAGGCCGTTGTGTCCTTGGGCAAGACACTTCACCCGAATTTGCTCCTGTGGGTACCGTCCACAGTACATGACCGTTACATGTATGATATGTGTGTAATGTGCATTTGTAAAGCGCTTTGAGCATCTGGAAAAGCGCTATAATAAATGTAAGGAATTATTCATTATGAATGACTATGAACTCCACCCAGTTATGAATTCATAGTCAGTCTTTGTTTGTGTGTTTCTGATTTAGTGTGTTAATGTTCCTCAGGTGTTCCAGGACCTGGGTGTGTTGGTGCTGTCCGGAGCCTCTGAGGGCTACAACGTGTGTCTATTTGCTTACGGACAAACAGGATCTGGAAAGACGTACACCATGATGGGGACACCGGTGAGGAATCACTGAACGGCATTATGTATATATCTCACAATGCACTTTCAATGCAAAGCAACTTTTACACAAATTGTAAAAACATGCTCGGCTGCAAATAGGCACATGTGAATATTCTGTAATTATAAGGTACGTTTATTTATATAGCACATTCTCAGACACAGAGGCAATTCAAAGTGCTTTACTGTACATCACCATTAACACTTAATAAGAAGACATGAGAAAGGAACACAATAAATAAACATAATGGAATAACAGATTCATAAATCCCATGCTTAAAAGAGATACAGAATAGTTTAAAAACAACATTGTAAATACGGTAGGTGCCAAAAGTAGTGTTTTAAGTGTTTAGTTGCGACCTAATTCTACATGGAAACTGTCCAAATGTATCTCACTTTCTGTTTCTTTGTATCATCTCAGGACTCCATTGGCTTGACTCCTCGGATCTGTCAGGTAAGATAAGATAAGACTTTATTTATCCCGAAGGAAATTGTTGTGCCAGAGTTACAAAAATACCCTTCATTTGATTGTTTAATCAATGTAAAGAGCACCACCAGGGTTGGGTGAGAATTCTAGTTATTTCCAACCGGCAACTGTCAGCCCAACAACTGACGTTCCTTTTCACCTCCGTTTTCACATTCGATCGTACAGCCCCCACTATAGCCTATTCATATAGTGCTTTTCTTCAGGCATAAGGGCGCTGGGGAGCTCTCTGTTCACTGTTTTGACACTGTGCCTTCCTGAAAATCTTCCACTGCAAAAATAAGTCAGAGCATCATGAAAAAAGATGCTTGGTGCAGCACTTTTTCTATACGCTCTCTCCTCATTAGTTACAATTGATAAAAATATGCTGGCACACAGAAAATAAATGCTATTTGGACCAGAGTCCTGCATCGGGCAAAAAAAGTGATTCGCGGGTGGTATTTTTTCAAACGCTTTTTTTCGGGTTCGGTTCTGGGTAAAACAAAGATGATGCAGGTCGGGTCGTGGGTGTTGCATAATAAATATATTAAAATAATAATAATTTATTTGAATGTGTAAATTCTCAGACCTCTCCCCCGCGGGACCGCGCATATAATCATAACCTCTGCAGCGCATCAATCTGCTTCTGAGCGCGCCACATTCAAAATGGCTGAGGTGAAGCTCTCTAGCGGAGAATACAGCATTTTCAATAACACTTCCTCAAGAGCGAAATCCAACGTCTGGGAGGCTTTTTGATGTCATCCTAGATGGAGAAAATAACCAACATCCCACGCTTTTTGAGACAAATATGCAACTGCGTGTGTTAATTGCACGTTTTCACTGCTCATATATATGCGGGTTTGGGTCGGGTTGCGGATCTTGTGCCGACGGGTCGGGTCGGGTTGCGGAACTAATTGGCAATATGTGCGGGTAGCGGGGCGGGTTCGGTATTGCACGTTGCGGGTCCGGGGCAGGAGCGGGTCTTGAAAATCAAGGACTCTGATTTGGACACCTTTCCAATTGCCCTGTTGTGTGAAAGACTCTTTTGAAATGATTCTAACAAGAACGTGCATAATATGGCCGAAATCCAGCTGCCCGTTCCTATTTGCCCTTGAGTTGAATTTAGCTTTTTTCAGGTTATTTTATACCGAGTTACATTTTTTTTGCAGGAAGACCATTGAATTAGCTTATTAAAATGACAATCATATAAAGATCCCCAGGCGATGGACAAAGCCAATCACCAAAAGGCCAAATATTAATCAAATCGCCGAACCCTGGTGAGCTCACTGATAATTGAACTACTTGAATATTGGATGTTTTAGTGTCAAGTAAATTTCAACTTCTCTGACAGGGTCTCTTTAGGTCTGAAGACACTTTTCCTGATGAGCAAAACTCAAGCAGAGTGGAGATCAGGTACTGATGCTTATTAAAATGTCTCTTTTTAATGACTGCATTTTTAATTGGTTTTCCCTGTGTTGACATTCAAATTTCACGAGTACTTACGAAGTAATTATGCTGCAAAGCTTCAGGCAAAAACAATGCAAATCAGAAACTGGATTTTCTTGTCAGTGTTGGATGGATCAAGTAACTTCTTGTAGGCAATGAGGGCAGATTTGATACCTTATGGCCTTCCATTTGTTTTTAAGATTTGAATACTATTGTGTTCATAATGTAGTCTATGTTTCTGGGTCATTTGGTTGGCAAAAGCAGACAATGTAACCATGACTACGACCCGGTTCTCATAAAGCCAGGGTCCATCGTGTTATTTTGACCCCCCCTCCTTTGTCTCTCTGTACTTTCAACTTCCACTAAAGGCTAAATGCCAGGAAGTTGTTTTGTAAAATGCCACATGATGGATTTGGTTGGAACAACAAACATGATGTGATATGACATAGGTTGTTGACATTAAATGAGCCTCATTGACATCTTATTGAGTATGTGTCTTCATAGCAGCATATTGTCTTATCCCTGTGTCCCTGCAGCTTCCTGGAGATCTATAACGAGCGTGTGCGAGACCTGCTGAGAGGAGGCGAGCAGAAGAAGAGATCCTCCCTGAGAGTGAGAGAACACCCTGAGAAAGGACCGTATGTACAAGGTGAGTGTTTGTGCCATCTGTACTTTGTAAAGTGGGAGATGGCAAAGACAGACTGTCATTCCCAGGACTAAACTCTGCTGGACTTTAAAAAGCACACTTAACTTAACTTTCCAATTACTATATGATCCATAAAATGATGATTCTCCCAATACAACGCTTGCAGTAGAATCACCATCACACTTTCCCACACATGTTGCACTGTAAAAGACACGTGCCTGTACACCTCCATACAGGATATGCACTTACAGTACACAAAGGCATCATTAAACACAAAGCAAGTACAAATAATGAATTGTGATTTAAATTAATTTCATTTGTCTGTGTGCGAGGGGGCAGGGCAGTTTACCCACACGCGGCTGCTACATGCATGCAACACACGGCGGGTATGGCGGAGAGAAGCGCTCCACGGTGTGGTTAAACTGTACCCATCTTGATGTGGACAATGCTCGTTGCCAAAGGTGCAATAAGAGTTTAGCATGTAAGGGCGGTAACACGAGCAATTTGTCTAAACATTTAGTGCTCCAGATCCAGACGGAGAAATGCACCGGGTTCGACTGTCTTTCTAGTAGCTCTGTAGCCCCCTCCACGAGTAACGTTTCCACGTCAGGTGTTATGACAGCAGCAACACACGGAGTGAACACATTATACAAACATGGGTTAATGATTAGAGGTAACTGAGTTATTTATTTTGTTAAAGTTTCAGCTATTCTGTTCACAATTCTGTTATCACATTACTTAATACGATTTGTTAAAACATTGTCGTTTCTTTTGATGTGAAATATTATTTATTTAATTTAAATAAAAAGCAATGTTAATTTTGTTCACAATTTGTTAAGTTAATTTAATAATATATGTATTTTTGAATCAAGTATTAATCTTTATTGTCTTCATTGTTTCCACATGCCTAAAACAACCGCAAGCTAAATCTAAAAGTTGATGGCTAAATCAGAGCGTTTGAGAAATTGTGCAAGGCATAATAGTCCGAATAGTCGATTAATCGATTATCAAATTAGTCGTTTGTTGCAGCCCTAATGTTGATGTAGAAGAGACATGAAGAAGTGGATTTTGCACAATAGGTGACCTTTAAATCTTATTCTCCCTACATACACTATGATACACTATCATAAACACTCAGGCACATCATTTTGTCAAGTTTAGTTTACAAGCCACTGTGGTATGTGGTCAGAGATGTTCCTCTTGTCCAGAAGTCCCAGCTCTACACCCACACTCCTCTTGTAGCTTGTCTCTCTCTCTTTTTTTTATTTCTTCCTATGTCTCTTTATCTGCTTTTTTCCCTCTCCCTCTCATCCGCCCCCATCTCTATGTATAAAGCCCTGCATCCACTCATTGTCGCACGAGAAATCCCAGTTGACCAGAGGAAGTGAAGTCATTTCCTGGTGGCTCCGAGGAGAACACTTCCCCCAACAACTCAGGGCACATTTAGGCCTCAACTCCTCCATCAACACATGGCCATCAAACAGGGTTTCACTGCCACTCAATTCTGCCAACGTAATTCAAATATCTGTGTGCAATGTTCATATTTAAAACAAGGAATAAGTAACCACATGTTCCAGCACAATGAGGCTCTGTGGTAATGGGAGAGAGAGGATGCGTTTAACAGCCTGTTAAATTGATGTGATTCACGCATGGGAGCAGAACATGGTTCTTTTTCAACGCTGTGGGAACATTTTACAGATCAAGCGTGACAAAGCATTGATGAGACATTTCCTGTTTGTCTTTTCACATTTCTATCTCCCTGTTTTATCCAAATGTCTTTTTCATGTTTGCTGAAGTATTATCAGTGTCAAGTCCCTTTCAGTTTTCTGTTTTTTTTGGAAGATATCTCTACAATCTGCTTGCAAAAAGTGTCACATAGTGAACCTTTATTTATTTTTGTTTCGCTACTTTAACTAGTGTATCCTTATTACAATGGCAGACAAGCCTAACCAACACATTTGAAACATACTGTATATCCTCTTTTATATTTTTAGATTCATACTTTTCAATTTCTTTAAGAAGATTCTGTAAAATGCAGTTTTTCTCGCTCTGAAAAGGTTGTTTTATATGCATCTTGATACACAATGTTACACTTAGAAGGACTTTTCCATCACGTTTCCACTCTAGAAATTAAGTCAAACAATAAACATTGAGGTTCTTTTAAAAACCTAACTCTTGGTTTATGTGGTTTAACGTTTTGTTTCTCTATTTGTTTCCATCAGACCTGTCACAGCACGTTGTCTCGGACTGCAAGCAGGCCATGGCTCTTTTGGAGGAAGGCATCGCCAACCGGATCACCGCGGCAACCCACAACCACGACGCCAGCAGCCGGTCCCACGCCATCTTCACCATCCAGTACACACAGGTCCACCTTTCGCTTATATAAAGCTATCGGTTAATAATCAATCTGCTAATAATCCGCTTTTGCCAAATAGTGTTCATATTTTTAGTATCTGTTTTCAGGTGAAATGTTTATCAATATTTGTAGATTCCAGTCTGAATACTCTCGCCCTTTCTCCACAGGCGATCCTTGAAAATAACCTTCCTTCAGAAACTGTCAGCAAGATTAATCTGGTGGATCTGGCTGGGAGGTAAACTGTTATTTCCTTTGTTGTGTTATTTTCTCAGCATGCTTCCAGTCAAAGTCATTGACTAAACTGCCCCCTAGTGGATAGTTGCTACTGCCCTTAGGTTTTAAAAAAAAGTTCACTTCCACATTTATTTTTGGGATAATAATAATAATAATAATAATACATTACATTTATAAAGCGCTTTTCCTGGTGCTCAAAGCGCTTACAAGCAATTAAAACAAAATAACAACACAAGTAAAAAGTGCTAAGCTAGGAGGAATAAGGGCAAGGGGTTATTTGATTAGGAGTTGAAGGCAAGAGTGAAAAGGTGAGTTTTGAGGGATTGTTTGAATGACGTGAGAGTGTTGGCGGATCTGACGTGGCTGGGGAGGGAGTTCCAGAGAGAGGGGGGTGGGGGCTGCAGAGAAGGCCCTGTCACCCCAGGTCCGGAGCTGTGTCCTGATGGGCTGCAGTAGGTTAGCTTCAGCAGACCTGAGGCGACGGGTGGGGGTGTGTCGTTGGATGAGGTCACAGAGGTAGGTGGGGGGCTTTGAAAGTGAAAAGTAATATTTCTAAGTCAATGCGGTGTTTGATGGGGAGCCAGTGGAGGTCATGGAGGATAGGGGTGATGTGGTCGGAGCGTCGGGTGGAGGTGAGCAAGCGGGCAGCTGAGTTTTGGACACATTGAAGTTTAGTATGAATGCAGGTGATCCATAATAGTGATAATAATAATAGTAATAATGTTTCTTTGATCATTGTGACTGACATGAACCTCATGTTGTGTTTGTGTTGTGTTTCTCAGTGAGAGAGCAGACCCTCACTACTGCAGGGACAGACTCACAGAGGGCTCCAACATCAACAAGTCTCTGGTCACTTTGGGTATCGTCATATCTGCTCTTGGTAACTTCACATACTACTTATGATTTTACATTTGAAGTTCAAGTGACGCTGTCTTAAAAAAAAAGCAGTTTCTACTCCGAAATGAATCTATCGTTGACCTCCAAAATTCTTTATACTTTTCCTTGATCTCGAACAGTATTCACTTCTCTTCTGTGACACGCTCTTCTTAAATCCCTCCTACCCCCTCTGTCTCCGCAGCCCAGAACTCCCAGATGTCCAGCAGCTGTCAGAGTATCAACAGCATGGCCTCTGAGGGTGATGGCAGCACGGGGGGAAGCCACAGCAGCTCCCTGTCTGGAGGAGGAGGGGGAGGAGGGAGGAGGCACTGCTTCATCCCATACAGAGACTCAGTCCTCACCTGGCTGCTGAAAGACAGCCTGGGCGGCAACTCCAAAACCATCATGATTGCAAGTGAGTACAAGAGATTTGCTTGATTGTTATTTTATTATACCCAGTGTGATTACAGAGAAAATGCAACACATCAATTATAAAAGGATAGTTATATTATGACAAATCCAATTAATTTAAACATCTGTGTCTATTAGGATCATAAGTTGTTTGTTTTGTTAAAGTAGAGGCTTGTATGTGAAAATTATTTCAAATAGAATCAGTACAACTTACTTTGGAGTAAATTAATTAACTTAAAGGAGCAGTAGGTAAGTTTGAGAAACCGGCTCGAGTGCACAAAAATTCCAAAGTACACAGCCGAAAAGAATCCGCCCCTTCCTTCAGACTTCCTACAGAGCACCTCCTCCAACACACATGAACGCGCACAAGATCATGATAATGAATGTAAAACAAATGTATAACACAGTTATTGTCAGTGCTTATATTTTTGAAGCTAGCATGTTTGTTTTGTGAAAGTGTATTACAAATGTTACGTCTAGCTGACGAGAGCAGGCTGCGCCGATAACGTTACATATCAGCTCGGTGTGCTCCGTAAATAGTCGCCATCGTTGAAAAGCAACTCCGATATTGACTCTGGTTTGACTTCTCCTAGTTTCCACTTTCTTTTTCTTCATAATTTGCTCCATTACAGTTTTTCTTTTGCGACCGGTAGACGATGTTTATGCAAACTCTGCCATGGTGAACGTGTCCTCCTGCAGCAGCTGCTGCTGCTCGGGACTGAGCAACAGCTGACGGGAAACACGCCCAATGACGCCACGCGCACTGAACGAGTGTGTGTGTGTGTGTGTGTGTGCACGAGATTGAAGGCTGACAGACAGGTCGGCCAACCAGTTATTTTAGCTGGCCCGGCTAAAATAATTGGTCGTAGTTTTTACAGTATTACGGCTTCCACAGATGAAATTTTTTTATGGATTTTTTTTTCAAAGCACTTACAATATGCATTGCTATCAGGATATTAAGAGCATTCCATGGAATATAACAAAAAGTGTATCTCGAGCCGGTTTCTCAAACTTACCTACCCCTCCTTTAAGTTTAAGTCGGTTTTGATTCCATTACCCTTAAATGATTGACTTAACACATAGTAAGAGTGCATGGAGTACAAGAGATGTAACTATTATAAAAGGACCTTGGCTTGGATTTTATTTTTAAATCTCAAAACAAAAAATGTAGTTAAAGTAAAAAATAGAAAATCACAGGAATAATCGATAGTGAAAATTCAATTGTACAAATAATGTTAATAAAAGGCGAGAAATGTCTGAAAGGTGTTTCTTGTAATGTTTTTGTCTCAATCTTATTCCATGTGATGTGTGTTCTAATTTCTATGTGTAACTTTTGCTTGTGAATTTGTGTGTGTGTGTGTGTGTGTGTGTTTGTGTTGCAGCGGTCTCTCCCTCTGCTAACAGCTACAACGAGACCCTCAGCACCCTGCGCTATGCTGCACATGCCAGAAATATTGTCAACAAGCCCCGGGTTAATGAGGTCAGTGGCTGTTAATAGTGCGGTGCCAACACTCAATGTTTGATACAAAAGCTTTCAGCAGGTGTGCTGGGCTCTGTGTGCAGGATGCCAGTGTGCGGCTGATCCGGGAGCTGAGAGAGGAGATTGACAGGCTGAAGAGCATGCTGCTCAGCTTTGAAATGGTATGGAGGCTTTTTATCGTTACAGCATAGCACTTACTCTCCAGGGGATACACCCACTCCCTTTCTTAGTATTGTAAGGCTTTCAATAAGAGAGATTCCCACAGTACACGTTTTTTTTAGCAACGGCTTAATACAGTTCTTTGTGTCTTTGTGAGATCCCCTGGGCGGTAACGATTGAATTGAATTGTGACACTTGTGACATTTCCCTAAGGCGCAGTATTTTTGCTGATCATTTTTCTCCCTCTTGACTGACAGCAACGTAATCCCAGTCCATCCCTGAGCGATGAGAGGGATGGAAATCTCTCTGAAATCGTGCTACAGAACGAACTGAAGGTAACACAGCGTGGACATGCATGGTTTCATCCACTGACAGATACAGTCGTCCTTGACGCATCATCGTGTGTCACTCATTTCACTATAAAGAAATACAGGGCAACATATAATAGGAAGGCTGGGGACAGTGCGCCTCTCTCCTGAAGAATACACCATCTTAACCATCACTTACTTCCTATAAGTCTGTCATCACAAATGCCTGTACGTCCAAGCATTGTTATCTAGCAGGTGACATTGATTTCAAACCCTAGTCAATTCACAAGGTTTAAGACATGTGAAAGGTGCATGATAAACACTTACCCCCTGATCCCACTGGGAGCGTCTGCGCTGCGTTACGTTGTGGCTGTGCCCTGCTGCGACCTCCTCCTGCGTCGTAACCCACCAGGCGCGTTTCAAAACGTTGTGGAAGCGGAGCGTCATATGTGCAGCCTCGCAGTTGTTGTTGATTTTGGAATATTTCCTGGACATTTGTACTTCTACAAGTAGGCTACGTAGTTACATGGTTTATGTTTGTGTCTGTTTAAATCGTGTTTATTTTTGTTATTTCCTATTTTGTTGTGTTGTAGACTACAGACAAAGTTAAGAATAATTGTAATATCCCAGTTATAAACGACATGAATCAAAGATATGTTGCTGTATTTTAGTGGTAAAACAATGCATTCATCATCATAATTATTCTATATATATAATTTACACAGTGCCTGTAAACCGGAGGAGAACGCTGGCATTTCTCCTCCTACTTGAAAGACTACGGAGGGATAGGGGCTGCAAAAGTGTGTGTGTATATATGCTATATATGGTCTGAACGTTCCACTTCCTGCCTGCCCGACATTACCTTACGGCTGCGCCGCGTCAAAAATAGGATTCATCCTATATTTTAGAAATTCCTTGCGGTGAGGAGCTTCTGGGACGCTTCGAGTCGCGGCGTAGCGCGGCGTAGCGGGTCTGGTGGAATAGCAGCACCCATTGACTAGAGTGGCCGCGATCGCTAAAAACCCCGTGGCGCAGCCGTAACACGGCGTAGACGCTCCCGGTGGGATCAGGGGGTCAGACTCTAAGTGTTTATCATGCACCTTTCACCTTAAAGGACCAGTTTACACAAGCTATGTTGAACACATTTTCCAACTCAATATGTTTCTAAAAAAAAAAAATCTTTGTGAGGTCTGTGGATTTTCTAGGACGTCTTTTCCTAAAAAACAAACCACACAAAAGAACCATCACATAAGCTCCGGTTCAATTTCCTCTGCTGCATTGGTATGGCAGCAGATGTCTCAGCAGTGACTATCACAAACACTTTGGGTAGGAGTAATTGTGGATCTTCCTCTGACACATTGTCACTGTTTGTTTTACTTTGAAACCTCTTGGGAAATGAAAGGGAAATATTGCGGTTTAAACTGTAAACATGTATTATGTAACACAGTTAGATATTGTAAATTACAATACAGTTTATCCTATTTTTTGTATACAGGTACAATGAGATGAGTAGAGCTACTCCTTTTGTTTAAGGTGCTTTCAAAAATACAAAACAACAAACAAGAGACGCACAACATTCAGGAGAAGACAACATACAAACAACAAGCATTCATACTTCAATATGCAGACAAAGTTAGGAATATATTGTTTTAAGTAAAATAAATAGGTTTGAATGTGTATTAAAGAAAATATATACATATTATTTCCTTGACCACAGATATTTACCCCCCTGGTTTTAACCTTCCTTAATCCTCCTCCTCCTCAGGTGGAGCAGCTGACGAAGGACTGGTCGGAGAGCTGGAGAGACAAGAAGGAGCTGCTGGAGCAGTACAGCGTGGACATCAACCGAGACCAGGCAGGATTCCTCATCAACTCCCTCCGACCGCACCTGGTGACTCTCGATGGGGATGTCCTCAGCACCGGGGTCGTCTTCTATCACCTCAGGGTAACAGAAAGACACATCGATGTGTTCGGCCCCTTCTGTGCATCTTTTGAATTGTGTGAATATTACAATGCAATTATTAGCTATCAAAATGTCTAGTATACGTGTAGCACTTAATATACATATTAATAGTGTTATGCATGCTTGCTGCATTCGATGGTATTAAATGTGTACTTTCTCTCTCTTTGTACGTTTCCTTTCATCCCCACAGACGCATGACTTGTTTGAACTACATGACGCAAACGCCCCCAAACTGACATTCTTTCCATTTGCTCTACTTTTCTCCAACTCTGAAGTTACTGGTTTGTCAGCTGCCTTGACTAAAACCATCTCTTTTCTTTCTACTAGATTCTCCCCCCTCTCCTCCTCCTCCTCCTAATATTTCTCTTTGTTCTGCTAGAAAAACTCTTGAGAAAAGGTGCGTTTCTACTGTCTGTTCTTTTCACTCTACCCTCCAACTGTCCTGTCGATCACCCGTGTGTGTGTGTGTGTGTGTGTGTGTGTG
>CALSBZ010046601.1:2426672-2448037 GCA_943591055.1 Gobionotothen gibberifrons
CATCCAGAAATACAAAAACAAATGTATCACTCTGTTACTGTATGTGTATTCGGAGAGCTTATTCTGCCAACTCACAGCACACATATTTGATAACAGATACATGTCGTGGTTTGAAATGTTCACGCTTCAGAAATGGGTCAATCCTTCAAACGTATTCAGTTGGTTATATGGCATGTGTTTCCATTAGCCACCATCATGGTGAAGAATCCCAGTTAGCTTTTTACAGTGCGAGTCAGTTGTTGCTTGGTAACGGCTAAGAACCTGAACTGAAAACCAACAACAGTAGCATTTACTTTAAACCTGCCACCACCTAACTATTTAATTCTAGACATGAAATTGTTCCAAGGTGAGGTGAGGTTACAATTGTTCCACTATCAGGTTCTCACTTTATATTCTCACCTGGATCTATGTGTCTGTGTTATAGTGTGGAAGAAGTGAATCTCCAAGGCCAGCTGGGTGCCTGTCTCTCCCCCAGCGAGGAGCCCGCTGCCAGGCAGAGTGTGCAGGAGCAGCAAAGCTACGTGGAGAGCTTGCGTCAGGAGATTCAGGCAGAACAAAGACGGGCTGAGAGAGAGCTGGAGAGGGAGCAGGCCCTCCTCCGACAGCAGCACACTGAGAGTAAGTCGTCTCAAAGAAAGTTATTGCTCACACAGAAACCTGTCAGCTTTTTGAAGTTCTAGATAGTTTTGGTGGATATATTTTGTGCAGGTTTAAAGGTCGCCTATTATACTCTTTTTCATCAATATATTATAGATCTCATTTATATACAAACATGTCTCTGAAGTGTTTGGCTCCAAACACCAAACAGATCATTGCAGCATTACCCATAATCCCCTCTGTTTCAGCCCTGTTTCCAAAGTGCTGATTCTCTGTCTGTTACTTCAGATGAAAATAAGGAGCCCCTCCCCACGCCCCTCTGAGAGATATTTGGTTACAAAGAACACAATGGTGCTCTAGGACAGTGGTTCCCAATACTTGATTGTCACTAAAAGCCTTGTCTCTACATTACAATAAAATATAAAAAATAATTGATTAATTAATTTTAATAAAAATTCAAGTTAGTAGCTATTAAAGGCATAAAAAGACAGAAATGTATACTTCTTTCTTTAATAGAAATGTTTCTTCTGCCCGTAAAGTGTCCAAACCAGGCTTTTCTGGATAAGTGCATTTTTAAAACATAGTCATTGTCCATGCCGGTTTCAGTTGGATTATTTGTCACAGTTGCTCCGATCAGATCGAAGCAACTGTGATCCTCCATTTTGTAGATTATTTACGTCTTTTGAATCCACAGAAACACATTGGCAAAATCCGGCTTACTTTGAGCATGTGTTTTAAACAGTTTAATCCCTTTGTGAATTGTTTCCACTTGTCTCCACTTTCATTTCTTCATACAGCGGGAATCCAAATGAATTAATCCTTCAAAGTCACTCCAATAGTGCTCCTTTCATCCTCCTTTAACAAAATACTTCCCATTCATCCAGTTTGTGACAGTAGTTGTAGCATTGTTGAGACTTTTAAACTTTAATTACCGCTGTTGCGCCCCCACCCCTTGTGTGTGTGTGTGCGGGGGGGGGCGCAACGTCCAACAGGAGTAATTTGGGGGGGCTATTGGGAAAAAAGGTTGGGAACCCCTGCTCTAGGAGGAGATTCAGGTGACAAGGTGGGGGGGGGTTACCTTGGTTGCTGATTGGCTAATGGTTACACAAGCCAAAAAAATCGCTATGACATCATAAAGTGGCCAAAATCTGATCAGCTCATTTTCAGACAGGTTTTTATAAAAATGGATCAGGACAAAAATAAAGGCGGTCTTTTTTCCTGAAACTTCCAGAATCTCTTTACACAGAGGGGACACATGTTGATGTCGAAGAGATATGAAAAAGTGGATTTTGCATAATAGGTGACCTTTAAAATATCCACCACTTATGGTTCCCTTTTTGTTTATCTTTACCCAACAGTCCAGCAGTGGATTTTGCAGGAGAAGCAGCACCTAACAACTGTTGAGCAGAAAGTCACCCAAGAGTCTGGGGTTCAGGCCGATCTGATCCCTGCATCCCTCCTGGAGCGAGTGGCAAGTCAGGCGTCTCACGATCAGGAGGGTCAGACAGGATACCGTCTGTCTCACGTGGTTCGGGCGAGGAAGAAGTCGATGCAGGAGGAACTGCTGAAGCATCACGCCCTCTGCCGTGCCGAAAGCCGAATCCGAAGGAAAAAGTTACACTACCAGCTGGAGAGGATTGCACGCAAGCGGCATATGTTGGAAGCTAAGAAGGAATTGCAACGGCTGGAAAAGTCTCTGCCTCCAGGACCAGAGAGCCCCGAGTCTCCTGAGCTGGTGACCCCCACAAAGCTCATGGAGAGACAGTTTGTCCCTCGTAGACACTCATTCTCCGCAGACCTTCTTTCCCGGCTTTACCCCCAGAACACACCGATCTTCAGGTAAACGCACAAAACATGTGACGTGTGTCAATTGCATGGATGGAAATGAGCTGACCTTTTTGCTTAACTAATGTTGGCTGTTGTACTTTGAAAATTATTGTGGACGTTTTTTGCTTTTGAAGGGTTGAAAAGTTTGGAAAAAGTATATATAAAAAATTAAATTAAATGAATTGCGATATTTGAGGTAATGATAATTTTTGCATCATAAGTCACTTTCATTTTTTTTTTTTTTTAGTATTGACTTTTTACTTAAGTCTGTAGAGTTGTATTTCAACATTTTGCCTTACACCTTATTGTGTATCCTGTGATTTTGATATTACCTGTGACGGAGCGGATCACAGAGTGACTGACTCCGCCACTGACAGCCGACACACACACACACACACACACACACACACACACACACACACACACCAAACGTTTCCTGCTCTCTTCCGTGAAATGAACCATGCAATTTATTATTTATTTTGCGTTTGTTAATTATGGGGAATGATTATGTTAAGAGGTAGTTAACCTGTTTATGTTTGGGTCGGATTTTTATGTTGACAATGTGGTTTGGAGTTTAATTGTGTCACCTGTTGACGGTAAGCCTGGTGGGAGGGGCTATGGGTTAATAAGGGACGGGGTTTGGCCCTGGAAGGGGAACTCGGGGAATGTTGCAGTGAAGGCAACAGCTGGGACGTGTTCGAGAGATCGTTGCAGAGAAGGCAACAGCAGAACACGTTTACTCTCCGTGAGTGATGGACGGCCTGATTTGGACGTTTATTTTGTTTGTTTAAGTTGTGCTGGTTCGCTATTTATTTTTTTGTTGATGCTGTAATTAAAGTTTTGGAGCTTAAAACAACCGACTGCGGCCAGTGTTTCGAACGGACAAATAGAACCCCGTCACATTACCATATAGTCCAACTTTAATAAAATGACAATACATTTTTTGGCCCTAAATATTTTAGATATTAAAACCCAAAATTAAAAACGTTTTTTTTCTTTCTTCAACAGACACTTCCTCAAGAGAAACAGATCCACAGAACTGATGCCGAATTCCTTCACAACCTCTGACTCCAGTAGCCACCAGGAGTGGGTTTCTGATGAATGCCTTCCCCGGGAAAGATCCCAGAGTTGTTCTGGTAAACTCTTCTCAGGACAAAGTCAAGCCTGCCGGAGTAGAGTAGGTTCCTCTGAAAACCTCATGCTAACACCCAAAGAGGGGCCCCAAGCTCAGCGCTGCAGGGAACGACCAGAAAGAAAACCTCTTTTGCCAAACCGAGACCTGAATTTTAAGAACAGATCGGATCAACTCTCAACGTTTTCTCTTAAGTCGCCACTTGGAACTTCAGTGCAGCCCAGCAGCAAAGAAAATATACAAGAACCCAAAACACGTAAAATGAGCTCTCCGACTGTCCCGTGCATGAATGCAGTAACTCAACCCCATGCCGGTAACAGCGGACTAGAAACTATCAGGAAGACTTTCTCTCACTCTGTGGGGCCCAGGTTAAAAACAGCTCTCTCCAAAGTGTTCAGAAAACCAGCATCAGGTGTGAATGGAGCACAAGGCCACAAACGCCCGGGGAGCAAGTTTCACTGGAGACAAAGAAGGAGCCTTAAAGATGCGACGATGAGCCGAAGCAAATGTGCCGTTAAAACAGCTGTCTCATGCGAGGAGCTTGACCGAAAGAATCAGTTTGAAGACGTCAAAAACAGGCGCTGGCATAGTGCAGAGGCTCTGATGAGCAAGACCAGCAGGTGGATAGAGACACAGCAGGGACTGATGCAATGGGATGAAAAGCAAGAAGACAGAGATGAAGTGACGTCCGACTGTGAGAGCCTTTTCTCTCTCGATTCGCTGTCCTCTGCTTATGTGACGGCCCTCACAGAGCAGCTGAGGCATGAGGAAGCAGCTCAGAGCGAACCAGAGAGCGAAGACAGTCAGATGTCGAGAGATTCATTAGCTGTGGACAGCAGTGGGAAATACAAAACAGCGGAAAAACGTAGCAAAACAGTGGCGCCAACAAACTCATTTGTGACATCCTGTTCATCCATGAGGCTAAATAAAAATGCAGAAATTAGTTTGGATCGAGACAGCCATCATAAACCTCAGGTAATCCCAGCAGACACGTATTGGAGCCAGGAAGGCTCTCCAAAATCAAGACTGGGAGCAACGAGAAAGCGTCCTTCCCACAGCCCATTAGCAGCAGATTCCAGAGGCAGAGACACTGTACACAAATTGATTGAGGACTTTGGGAACATGCAGACCACTTCCACTGTTAGCCCACACTCCCTGAGCAGCTGCCGTGTGTGGGAGCCAGAAAACATGCTGGCACTCACTGATGCCTGGTCCTCCACTGCTGCAGCAGACAGTCCCAGGATTCATCCAGATGCTCTGCCTTTCCAAAGTAAATTGATTTTTAAAGGTGAAGAGAGCAGTCCCAATCCAACCAGCCTAAACCCCAGCTGTAGCTCACCATCCACCAGCACTGAGGGTGTGAATGTAACAGTGCTAAAACATGGTCGTGAAGTTGCAATTAGCACATCAGAAACTTTGGATTTGAAAGACTCTTGGATACTAACAACACCAGATGAAGCACTAGGAGGTTATGAGAGGCAATCAGAGGAAGAAATATCCCAAATCGCAAAGTCAGTCATAGATACTCCAGACTACAGGTGCATCAAAAGTCCAGCCACCTTATTAACCTTAAACCAAACCACTTGCTTGTCACCCTCTGAGATCCAGTACACCAAAAAACAAGTAAATAAGGTATTTAATGATGTACATGAGACGGTGGCCGCCGACCTTGAATCACGTGGTCCTACTAACCAAGGTCAAATATTGAGCAATTTGTCGAACGCTGCAGGTGCCTTCAAACCATCCATCGAAGATAAGGTACTATGCAGTTTAGATGGTGCTGAAAAGCTGACGAATGTTCAGCAATATGAGTTTGGGAACACCAAATACGTACGGGACACACTGTTGGATGAGGCTGGAACCAAAGTCACTGAGCAGCACATTTCACTACAGCGGGAACTCGTTAAATCTGCTTGTAAAAATTCCAGGAAGAGGAACAAAGCCCAACAGGAGACTTTCATCGGAAGCCTGAAAATTCCAAAAAGGAGCGACGGCGGAGAGCTCGTCACTTTCTGCTCCGCTCCAGTTGGCAGCCAGGATGATTCTTGGCCCGATGACAATAATAACACCAGTGACTCCAAAGGGGAACAGTCTGACAGCCCCAGATTTGATTCTGTTTGTATTGATGGCAGCTTAATACAAGAGACAATGGCTTCAGAGGTGTCGCCCGTTTCTGATCCCACGAGCCGGAAACTTGGACGTATCTTTGAGGACTCTGAATGTCGTGACAAGAGTCCACAGAGAGGTAGCTCGGCGGGGGAGAGGGAAGTAGTTGAAAAGAAAGATGTATCAATACCAAAAAATACCAAAGGTGGGGAATCACAAATAGATAACCCCGGGAAACATCAAGAAAGTACAAAACACATATGCAAGTCAGATGCTATTTGTAGCGCCATTGACCTGAGAATCTCACAAGTGGTGAAAGAGCACATGAGATTGTCATTGGTTGGCAGCGATAATGGCGGGAAGAGTAGAAGTCAAAACACGAAGGCCTTGTCATTCACTGCATGCTGTAATACTGATGAAAATAGATGGATAGGAAGTAGAGATGAAGTGAGTGAGGAGGTGAAAGAAGGAGCCATCCTCAACAGATGCCTTTCACTGGAAAGGATGGTGAGTGAAAACACGGTGGACGAAAGTGGACAGCTTGCATCAGCACTGCCAGCTGAACTGAAGATTTGCCATGAGAGCAACAGGCTCAAATCTAGTATAGGAACACAGAAGATCGAGCATGCTCATAATGTGTCTGATGTGACATCCAACAAGCCAGCCATGGATCCTTATGTTTTCCAAAAGTCCTCGTCCGATAACAGCATGCTATCAAATCTGGCAATGAATGGCCGTGGAGGGTCTGAGCACTCTTGCAACCCGGCCTTGCAGCCAATTCGTTCGTCCTCAATGAGTAATTCCTCTATTCATCGTCAAGGCAACACTGTGGAAGAAGATGCTTTGTGTCAAGAAATGAATAATTCAGCTAAACAAAAAGTACCATCCCAACTTAATCGGGTCATCGGTACTACATGCTTGAATCAAGTGGACACTCAGAGCTGTTGTAGTGTAAATGATGTCCGTATGGGAGCCTCGATGACTGTTGAAGACAAACACAGTCGTTCGCTCAAACAGAACTCGCAAGGGACCGTACAAGAACATTTGCAAAATAGTCCAGACTCATCTGAAGCCATTCAATTATTATCGGACGGTCGAAGTCAATTCAAACCTGACAAACGCAACAGCAGCCAGAACACATCCACTAATGAGCTTTCCTGTATGCAATTGTTGGCTGTTTCTCCTGGTTGTCATGGAGATGGTGAAACAGTCAACCCAACAGGAGTCAAACCACGTTTAACATCAGCGGACGAGATCAGCTGTCCACAGACTCATGCAAGTAACTTGTCTCACACTTGTGTGGTCAACATGAACTACAACAACAACTTGCAACATTTAAAACTATGCAAACGAGATGTTGTAGCGAAAAATGACAAAGAGACACCGAAGACCTTCTTCGCAGAATCTGAAGTAAGAATTTCTGGTTCTATGCAGCCTCAACCAAATGTACCAAAGGGGGTTGCCATCCGAAGTCAAAGCTGCCATGGATCTTTTATGTCCAACCAGGTGGAGCTAAACACACCTGGTGATGAAAAAGATCATTCTGCTCTCACGTCTAAAAAGGCCAAATCCAAGCGGTTCAGAAAGACTAAGATCCAGACCTATCCCACCTCTTCCTCTGAGTCCTCTCCTAAATCGTCAGATGGGGATGATGATGATGAGGATGAGGATGATAAATCTACCAGACAGCCTCACAGCCGGCTCTCCTCTAAATGGGTGAAGCTTGGTAATGGAAAACAGGGAATCGATCAGAGTACAGGTGCAGATGCAGATTTCTCTGTGTGTGTCAGCACATTTAAAATGCAGGCTGGAACTCAGGGTAAAAGTGGAGTCAAAGCGAGTAGAGATTACATCCAACACTCTTTACCCCCCTCAAGCAATGTCACAAATGCCGAACAAATCATCCCAAAGCAAAGTGACCCGCAGCAGGACTCCTCCATGCATTTTGCCTCCAGTGACATCAACCCTTTTGTTCACCAGTGGCAAGGCGGTGACTCGGACCAACACTGTTATAAGAACCCAGCTTTCGGAAGTGCTGCTGACCTCTCCTGTAAGTCTCCACTTCTGAACAGCACTGAGAAACGTATAACGAGATGCTGCAGTGTGGAGAACGGACTGAATGGGCAGAACTCGCCTTTCTATTCCCATCTGAGCACTTACGCCACCAACAAGGGGCTCTCCAGTACGCTCAGCAGCATAGAAGATTACAAGGAACAGGAAACAGCTCAGCTATCGCCCCGGCAACAAGCTCCCGCTGATATTCACAATCACCTAGCCAATCTTTCAGTGAGCGGCAATTCTTCAAGTAACGATGTTCATCAAAATGGTTTTGGTAACAACTCCACTCGGGTGGATGAAATGATGGTTGAGCAAGAGTCTCAGACAAGCAAAACACACGCCCACAGAAGAAGAACATGTGAGCACAGCACTCAAACCGAGCGTGGCCTTCAGACGGTAAATATTGTTCCAAAGAGAAGAGAGCGGCACAAAAGGAGTTACACTGATGTACCTGCAAAAACCAAAGACGTTAAAGAATCTCCAACGTGGGCCAGTATGGAAAGCATGTCGGCTCACCTCTCAAAGCTGATCCACAGCACCTCCGACCTGCTGGGGGACGTCCAGGAAATGAGAACAGGCGGAGCCCTCAAGTCCAGTCTGCGGAGGAGTGTTAACGTGTCGAATATCAGCCTCTCTTACAGCGAGTCTAATGGCCACGTACAGAGAGACTGCTCGACTCAAACAGCCGTAGATATTGCGATCCAAACAGAGAGGTGTTCAGCAGCAGCAGCAGCAGAGAGGGAAATCGCTGCTCATCAAACGCCAAGTGAAAGGTCCAACACTCATGAAGTCAATGTCATCGTCAAAGTGATCGCTTCTGAGGTTTTCAGTGTTTCCCAAGACACAAATGTGCACTGTGCTGTGAAGAGAACGGATGAAAAGATGCAGAGCATGCCTGACCTGAGCGTTAACACACAACAAAGGTCCGCCTCGCACTCAGAGAACGTCCCTCGGAAATCGGCTCCTTTAAAGTCTGCGGGTGAAAGTCAAAGACATGTAAGATCTGCTTCTTCTACAAGCTCAAAGCCAAACACGCCCGAGGCACTCTGCCACAAAAGTGCGGCAATATCTGACATCTCAAACAGATTATCGAAAAAAAACGGCTGCCAAGGAAATCACAGTCCCTCTTTGAGAAATGACCCACTGCTTTCTATAAAGAAACAAGCAACATACACAGACCGGGCTTCATCCCCCATACGCACTATGGGAACAAGATTACATTTGAAACCAAGGGGAAAGCAATCAACACTAAATAAACACTCTAGTTCTGAGAAAGACAACCTTACTTTGTCTTCTAGCAAACAATCTGTTTCACAAAATGATCAAATGCGCGGACAGGATTGCGATGTTTCCTCTTGGAAATCAGAATCTGTATCGCTAGAGAAGGTGAGTGGAATGAGCTGCGTAAGCCTTAAAAGCTCAGATAAGGGTTCTTTAAGCGTTATTTCATCACAGGGTAGATATTCAGGCACAGACAGGAGAGATGCTTCCTATGAAGACTCCAAATGGCAGATGAGATCTCAGCAGAGGAAGACTTCTACATTAACAAAAGACTCAGCAATGCCGAACAACATCTCTCCCATTTTAAGACCCGCTGATATGCACAAACAAGCTCAAGCTACACGTGGAAAAACATCAAGAGCTGCAGAGGACTCTTGCCATGATTCCTACAACCTATCACAGGTCAGTTACAGGACTGATGATGATGATGCGTTGTCACTGGCACCCAGCGAGTGCAACACAGACATCCTAGTAAACATCAAACCGATCACCAGCCTGTCCACGTCTCCTGTCCACCCGATAGCCCCAGAAGACCTGCCAATGCACAATAAGTTCACTAACTGGTCCGGCATCAGCCTACGACAATCAAAGCACTCCAACAAGCCGGCCACGTGTCTGACCAAAGAGCACGAAAGGAGTAGAAACTGCGCCGAGTGGAGCGAGATGGAGAGCTTCGGCTCCAATGAAGAGTCCATGGTGCAGAGCGTGAGAAGGGCGAGAGAGATAGAGAGGCTGAGACAGGAGAGGGAGCAGGTGATGGCGACGGTCAGCCTCAACATGAAGCAGACCCCGCTGACTGTGGAGCTGACGGAGGCAAAGCTGCACTACGGCCTGGGAGAGACAGACATGATGTTAAAGATGTTGTCCCCGAGGAACAGAGAAGACATGGAGCCACCGGCCTCTGTGAACACCAAACAGCAGCTGTATGAAAGGTATGGATGCTTCTACTTCAAATACTCTTTATTTGGAAATAATGTCAATACTGATGTGATGATAACATTGCTTGAGTTTCTTCAAAAACTCTTTAAAAATAATCATAATGTTTATTTTTTTTATTTAACAAAATAGGTATCATGTCTTAGAGCAGGGGTGTCAAACTCAATTTCATCGCAGGCCACATTAGCATTATGGTTGCACTCAAAGGGCCGGTTGTAACTTTAAGACGATATAAATATATAAAATAATGTATTATATGTGACCCGCTCTATCAAAATCAGTCGGAAGTCGCAACGGCTCATTTCAAAAATAAACGTGGATTTGCATAAAAAAATAGTTTTTCGGGGTTCGGGTGTTTTGTTTGATTTTAAATAAACAAAGTCTTGGCTTTCAGAATATGAAACTGTTATTTCCAAAATCACACGATAAATACATGTTTGAAGCTTATAAAGGGAAGATGACAGCTCTCAAATCGCCACTCCGCTGTTCCGCAGCGCTGCTTCCCCTCCCTCCGGCTGAAATTATGAATGTAAGGTGATTATATAATGTGACATATTTTGCTTAATATTTGGAGTACAAAAACAATCCTGATATCATTAGAAAGCTAGGGATCTCCTCTTTCCAACGGTATATACAACTCAACTTCGGGTCAATGCGACTGATTTCGATGGAGCAAGTCTCATATTACATTACTGCCTCTGGATTATTATCGGATAGGGTAATAACTTCATAATTAACTACGTCTGAAAGCAGAAGTCAAGGGCAAATAATTGCAAGTCTCTTCAGTGTGAGATGCATTGTGGGACATGTAGTTTATGGGCAACCTGCTTCTGTAAAACGGCATGTAACCGTATAATAAACATATTATATTCTTTGCAAGCTCTTGCGGGGCCGAATCAAATGAAGTCGCGGGCCGGATTTGGCCCCCGGGCCTTGAGTTTGACACCCCTGTCTTAGAGCTTAAAAGCGGTTAAACAATGAAACTGATTTAGATTAGATGAGGAAATATCTGATCAATGTTAACAAGAATACAAATCAGATCACAAATCAATGCTAGCTTTTAAAACCTGTTGTTTCTACAAATCGTTGTGGGTTGTAAATGAACAGGTAGTGACATCTTAGTCCTTAAAATGACATAAATGAAATGTCAAAATCAAAAATGTCTATAATGTTTTTTTACCTCAAAGCATTCTTTTAGTTATTATATTTCTGTGAATCTCTCCTCTCAGACACCGCAGGAGTATTGAGGGTTTGAGGCAGGACAGGGAGGAACGTCTCCATGTTTCCCGCAGAGCTCGCAGTCTGAGTCCCAGCAAACATCGTCGCTCCTCCCCACCAGAGGCCGTCTCCTCCAAGGCGTCTGCCGCCATGCCCAGTCAGCGTAAAGAGTCCCTGCTACAGAGCACTCTGCCAGAGCCTCCGAAAGCAGAGGGCCAGTGTCCGTCTGACATTGAGCAGCTGTTGCGTGACTACGGCCGAGCCCGAGAGGAAGCCAGGACGGAGATTGCGAAGGCACGAGAACGACTGCGAGAAAGAACTGAGCAGGAGAAGAGGAGGCTTCAGCAGCAGGCCGTTTCCCAGGAAGCCAAGGTCCGTTTTTGTGTCGTTACACTGTCGTAACATGTAGCTTTATTGGCAGAAATAATCATGTTAATATGAGATTCTGCCCATTTGGCAATAAATGAGGGAGGAAATAATTAAATATGAATGATTCAGTTTCATTTACGACACCACGGTATTGTGTGATTGTAATGTCACCGTCCCATGTCCTCTGTGTGTGACAGGATGACTCGAGGCACCGGACCAGAGTCAGTAACAGCACCCTGTGCACCGGATCCAGCCTGAGCCTTTCCTCTGGACCAACATCCGGGTACAACAGCGGCAACACCGCACAGCTGCTGCCCGGCAACCGGCCTCTTCTGACGGGACAGGTTGGTACACTTAAATCTTAAAGGGGACCTATTATGCAAAATCCACTTCTTCATGTCTCTTCTACATCAACATGTGTCCCCTCTTCTTCATGTCTCTTCTACATCAACATGTGTCCCCTCTTCTTCATGTCTCTTCTACATCAACATGTGTCCCCTCTGTGTAAAGAGACTCTGAAAGTTTCAGGAAAAAAGATTTTCTCTCTTTTTGTCCTGATCCATTTCTATAAAAACCTGTCTGAAAATGAGCAGATTTTGGCCACTTTATGATGTCATAACGATGTTTTGTCTTGTGTAACCATTAGCCAATCACCAACCAAGGTAACCCCCCCCCTACCTTATCACCTGAATCTCCTCCTAGAGCACCATTGTGTTCTTTGTAACCAAATATCTCTCAGAGGGGCGTGGGGAGGGGCTCCTTATTTTCATCTAAAGTAACAGACAGAGAATCAGCACTTTTGAAACGGGGCTGAAACAGAGGGGATTATGGGTAATGCTGCAATGATCTGTTTGGTGTTTGGAGCCAAACACTTCAGAGACATGTTCTGTATATATCTGAGACCTATAATATATTATTGAAAAACAGTATAATAGGGGACCTTTAAATCTTAAATATATAGTTTTAACCCTTAAGAGAACATCTTGGATTGTTATTACACTGCAAGTACCTTCTTTGAGGTTTTGTCGTCATTCTCTTTTTGAATGAGCTGCAGATAAATGTGACATTATTGATCTCCTTCAGATCACAGCGGTACAGGATGAAGGGCTGAAGGTCAGGACACGTCCTCCTATATGTGGTCCTCAGAGTGTAAAGTCACAGAGAGCCTGGCTGTCTGCCCATGGTAAGGACTGGACTATGATCACACCCAATTTCACTATTCACTCTTCCACTCTTGATTCACAAAGACTTTGGAGATCCTTTCCAAAGTCTTTATCCCCCGTCTGTGACTCGTGCATCACTTAACACTGTACATTCTCTGTGTTGAACTTCCACGTTAACATCCACGTCTTTTCTAGATGTCCGTCTTGAGCCTCCTGTCAGCGGGTTTGATCCCCTCATGACTTCATCTCCATCCCCCACAACTACACGCCAACGCACCGCTTCTTTTGGCTCCTCCTCTTCCATATCCTCAACCTATCAAGACATCACATCCAGTCTCCTCGGTGGAGCTCTGGCTGAGGTAACACAGACTTGCATTTAGACTTCTTTGTGCTTTTGATTTCACTGTAATTGGTTCATCTTTATAATGATTGCCCCTTTTTTTTGACTACTCTCTCAGATGTTTGCCTCAGGTTGAATTGTAAATGTGTTTCTCGACAGGTGCGACTGGCTTCCACTGGAGATTTGAGCAACCTGCTAACGGGCAAGGCCACGGCAGGCTGGAGGTATGATCAGTCATTCTCTTTGATAGACTCAGCCAAAAATCATCTACCTTTTTGAGTCAGATTCAGAATCGCTTTATTTTATGAAATGTACAATGTAGGCTAGGATTTTAGTTGATGATACAGCGCAGTGAAACAAAACAAGAAAGTTTAAAGATGTATTTAAAGAAAGTTTAGTACATTAATTATATATAATAAAGAATGATAAGAGTGCTATGTTAAGCTGGTTACTTTTGGGCCTCATGTTAATGTTGTGTTCGGGTCTCCCGTGACCCGTTTCAAGTTAAAATGATATAATAACTACGCTCTAGTTCTTTTTATCGGAGCAAGGCTTCGTGATATCCTCCACAACAGCTATATAAACACTACACAACAGAGTTTGACCATTTTTGCCAAGTCTGAAGGTCTCTCAAAAAAAAAGTGTATCATTTGGTGTTCGGGTCAGGGGAGACCCGGCAGAATTGTTTTGGGTGACTCGAGGTCAAATTTGACCCAATCAAGATTCATCTTTGACTTTAGACACCACAGCCCCGCCCCCTTCATCCACTGTAACAATAATTGTTCCCAACATGCACCTGGTCTCCCCTCCCTCTGCCCCCCTCCCCCCACGGGAACTCCACCTTTCTCAAAGAATATGTACACTAACACTTGAACCTGAACACACACATGCACGTGTGCAATATGTGGTGTAATGTGTTTTGGGGCCATAACGTTAAATTACAACAGGATTGTTCGGTTATGAAAGCATTATAAGTTAGTTATGATGTAGTTAAAACAATATAGTCATTTTGTTTTTGTGTTTTGGACTGAGATAAAGCATGAGTCAAAATTGACCCCGCGAACACCATGAATGGTAACAGCTTTCAAACACAACACAAGGGTCAAGAAGGCCATTGCAGAGGATGTGTGGTGGACGGTGGGGAAGAGTAAATGCCTTTGAAGAAAATAAGTCAAGGACTGTCTCTCTATCGAGAATAATCAGCTGCAAAGTTGAGGAATTATTAAAGATCTCAAATCACAAACATCATTAATTTTCAAGTGTTTTTACTCTGTGTTTATATAGGCACCAGGGAGAAGAACGAGGGGTCCAGGCTTTCTACAAGCCCTCCACCAGCCCGTCTGTGCACAGTTTCCTGGGGGCCGGGGAGCTGGACAGACCCCTGCTCAGTCTGTGGAAGATAATCCGCCAGCTGTCGAGGAGCCACATGTTCCATCAGTCCGTGCGCTCTGTGTGGACTCGACCACTAGATGACAGCACTCAGCTGGGTGAGTCTGCTCTGTCAAAATCCACACATGGTACAGTACGGGTGGAGCAATGTATCCGAGTCAATGAAGTCAAGAGCTACACTTAAAGGTGGGGTAGGTAAGAATGGAGAAACCAGCTCGAGTGCGCTAGAATTTGAAAGTACACAACCGAAAAGAATCTGCCCCTTCCTTCAGACTTCCTTACAGAGCCCCTCCTCCAACACACACGAACGTGCACATGACCAATGAGGGCACGAGATAAGTTTGTGCACAGATGGAAGGCTGACAGGCAGGTAGGCCATCCAGTTACTTTAGCCGGGCCGGCTCAGGGGCCTCATGTATAACGCCGTGCGTAGGATTGACGTGGGAAGGTTGCTTACGTAGTAGAAATCCGAAAAATAGGTCCATAAATGTTCCGCCACTTTCCGATTCACCAAACATTGCGTACCGACGAGGAAAGTGCGTATGGCACTTCCTACGCCTGTTTCCATTTATAAATCACAACCGACTCGAAATGCGGTGCAGCTTTTGCGGGCTTCACGTAACGCCCATACAGTATTTTCCTATAAATAGTCAAAGAAACGCCCATTCATTCATTTTGACTGACTGCATGAAGAAGATCGCAGGAAATGACGACAGAACAGCTAAAAAAAACATCTCACACCGTGTCAGATTTTGGTTATTTTGGGGAGGTCGAGATAAATCATATTGTTTGGTGGATGCAGTTTGAACCAGAGTAGCAGCATGGAGGTCGGATCGTCACCAAAATAAATAAATAAGTGGTCCGAAAAAGTGAATGACAAAAAAAATCCACATAGCATAACCTTCCTCAGGCAGTGTGTTTGTACCGGGGACAGGAGACCCCCCCTTGATGAGAAACTGTAAGAAATGATCGGGGAATCCCTCCGGAGTGGAGTCATGGCGACTGGATCGGAATTATGTTTTTGTATTTGGGGGTTTGTGTCCCAGCTGCTTTGCGCAGCGTCTCCACTGCAGCCTGTGCATCTCAACCCCCCCCCCCCCTCCGCAGCAACTCTATATCCACCAGTTAAAGGAAATACAACTAATGTGTTGTGTTATATTAGCTGTACAATTTACCACATATGGTGCTCTTAGTTTCCATGCCTCGTGTGTTTTACGAGCGACTTATCAAGTCTTGGCAAACAGCATAAAACATGATTAAACATGATAGTATATAAAACCATGCTCGTACCTATAACCAATAGAAATGCAAAACGGCGTCAGTTTAGACGTAATTCTGTCCTCCTGCTTACCGCATCATTTATGAGAAAACATTTCATAACATTAACACAACATATTCGAGGTGGTTTTAAATATCCGTATTTATTTATTTCTCCAAGTTATGTTTTTGTGTGCACTGAGGAGTCTCAAACAGGCGTTTGTTAGATCATTTTAAGATTGGCTTTAATCAATGTTTGAAAATGAATTCTTCATATATGATAAATGAGACGTAACATTTTATTTATGGTATTATTTCCACATATTTCTCTCCATTCTTCCTTCTGCCAACGGTGTCGCAGTTTCTCGTCTCTCCCGTGTTTGTGCTTAGTGCGTACGCATGGGTTAGAGTTTGCGTGGAGGACCGCACGTTTTCCCATCAAGTTAGTATTTTATAAATCGCAAACATTGCGTAGAAACTGCCGTATGCCATTTTTTGAGCGTATATCCCTTTATAAATGAGGCCCCTGATGATTGGTCGTGCTTTTTACAGCGCCACGGCTTCCACAGATGAATTTTTTTAATGTATTTATTGTCAAAGCTTTTAATATATTCATTGCTATCGGGATGTTAAGAGCATTCCATGGAATATAACAAAAAGTGTTTCTGAAGTGAATTACCTACCCCACCTTTTAAGTGCACATTTAGAGTATATGTACTTGACCTCATTATCTTTGTGTCATGCCACTTTTAAATGTCTATTCTGCTACAACTCTGCAGGCCTTACGCCACATTTATCTGACAAATATAGTAACTAACTTCTTTATAAATTAAGATTTAAGAAAAACATACTGTATTTGAAGGGATTATTAATCTAAATTATTGAATAAGCCACATCTCATCCATCTACAAAAGTAACATCCTGCTTAAACGTTAATTAATCATTGTAATAGTTAATTATATAATATATATGTACAGTAGTTTTTTTAATTGAGCATTTATTTTTCACTTTAAGAACATTTAGCTAATTTATACTCATACTGTTCCCTAGGTCAGTGATTCTCAAATGGGGGTACGCGGACCCCTAGGGGTACGTTGGGGTACGTGAGATTAAAAAAATTCTATGCATGATTACAAAAATAATCTTAGTACAATAAGTGAAATAGAAAACACAATTTTATATAAAATATTCCTAGAACCACTAAGGGGGTCCTCATATAAACATGTTACATTTGTGTATTGTATTTATAGTTTTTAATAATATATCATTGTGTTCATTGGTTTGTTAAACATACATTAATTCAATTGAAAAACTCAACTTTAATAAATCAAACACTGAGGGAACATCACTATATTGTAATTATTTATATAGGCTTTTTCTGTCAAAAATTTCCGGGGTCGGTCAGGGGCTGAGAAAATGTTTCAAAGGGGGTACATTACTGAAAAAGGTTTGAGAAGCACTGTTCCCTAGGTAACAATATGTCTCAGTGCCTTCACTTGTTAAGGAGTGTATTTGCATAGTAGAAATACTACCTTTAGTTCATATATCTGACCACTCCTCCCCTGGCTAGTACAGCGTTGCTTAAATGTGAGATGATGCATGTTAATAATGTTGTGAGTACATTTCTTACATCCCAGTAGATTTTTATAATCAGTAGACATAAAACAGTAGGTATGGGTATCGTTAAGCTTATCGATCCAGTCTTTTAACGGTACTCTTATCGGTTCTTTTGAAGAAAAATTGTGAACAAAATTAACATTGCTTTTTATTTAAATTAAATGAAAAATATTTCACATCAAAAGAAACAACAGTGTTTTAACAAATCGTATTAAATAATGTAGCAGCTGAGTGTGTATAACGGCCCCGCCCCCTCGCCGACAGACGGGGGAAAGAGATCTCTCGTCTTGATTGGAAAGATCGAAAATACATCATAGACGCATTGTTTTGTCTTTTTGCATGTTAGAAACGAGTTGGCGACACTAAGACTGCAATATAATGTTTATGTAGCAATAATACATGACATATATTTTAGTTGTCTCCAGTACCGATAGAAAGACCGACAACGTCAGAGCTTAGCGGTACTTTAATAATTCAGCCCCGGGGCCCCTTTAATACCGGGGCTCAGTACCCATCCCTATTAAACAGTAAGATCACACACTCCTCAAGAAAGTGTGAAATAAGTTATTTGCAACGGGAGAATCTCTGAAGCATGTGAGGAAAGAGTCGACCTTGCAGATCATATTTGTGTCGTTGCAAGAATACAAATATAGAAAAGTATTTACAAGTTTGTTTTGCTGCCAAACTATTTATATCTTCGCAAGCTGTTTCCGTACGTATTTTGCTCCAAGTCTTGCGTCTGCATGCATTAGCTATGAATAGTACAGTAGAGTACAGTCCCATTCATCACTGACTATCGTATCGTATAGTATGTCCAGCTTTATTCTCACACCTGCGCTATGATGCATTCAATACGTTTGAAGCGTCATCGCCCTCTCCTACGTCATCGACTCTCATTAAAAGTAGTATTTGTGTTTACACAGTGACGTAGATTATATCATAAGAGATTAGCAGAACTTTGCCTTTTCTCTGACGTTGTGAAATACATTCCTTTCTAACCTTGTTAAGCAATAACTTGTTATTCCATTGCCTTGGTTCTTTTATATTTCCTTTATCTTAAGGTTTCATCACTTATTTTCCACACATTCTCACCCTTCTCTCTGTGTTACTGTTCAGTTTATGTACTAACAGATCCGTCCTCCTGCCACCTCAGCCAGCCGCGGGACTTCTGCTGCATCAGCACTGAATCCAAACAGGTAAGCACAGCTGCAAAATAAACCAGCCGTCCCTATGATTACTGCTGGTCACACTTGTTCAACATCCACTGGGTGTTTGCAGCATAGTTGTACAGAGAAATCACGCTTCACTTTAAGGCAGGGGTGTCAAACTCAATTTCATCAGGGGCCACATCAGCATTATGGTTGCAACTTTAAGACTATATAAATATACATATATATAAATATTTAATATATATAAAATAATGTATTATATTACATGATTGGCTCTGCATTGGATTATTATCAGATAGGGTAATAACTTCATAATTAACTACGTCTGAAAGCAGAAGTCTAGGGCAAATAATTACAAGTCTCTTCAGTGAGAATGTCACAAAATGATTTAAAAAGAAAAGCCAAATTCTGAAGAAAAAAAAAACATTTTGAAAAAGAAATTGAATTCTGAGAAAAAAAGCATATTTTGAAGAAAAAATTTCAAATTCTGAGAAAGACAAATTTGAGATGCATTGTGGGACATGTAGTTTATGGGCAACGTGCTTCTGTAAAGTAGCATGTAACCGTATAATAAACATATTATATTCTTTGCAATTCTTTGGGGCCGCATAAAATGAAGTCGCGGGCCGGATTTGGCCCCCGGGCCTCGAGTTTGACACCCCTGCTTTAAGTATGAAACATTCTGTTAAGTGTCATATTAGTGTGGCTGGAACACAGGATACCGTGCTGTCTTTTTTTAAATGAAGAACAATTCATGATAAATAGCGTAGCATTGAGTTTGTCATCCACAACATGTAGAAAAGACTCTTTAAGCAGCACTCATGCTCATACAAAGAACAATCCCCCTGAGGCGGAGGGTGACTCAGCTGCTGGTTATCAGTGTCAGATTCTCCTGGCTGATCAAACGGCTGCGCTGCCTGTTTTATTGATGATTTTTTTATATTGCTCTCTGCCTCAGGGTGGCTTGTGCGTGCTGGCAATGCAGTCCGTGTTCGAGGAGTCTCTGCCTCGACCCAGTGTGGACGCCGTTCGGGGGGAGATGATGCCCAGCTGCTGGGTCCTGCAGCCAATCACACGTAACGGACAGGAAGCCACCAGGGTCATCTACCTGCTGCAGGTGAGAGATGCTAGCTATAAAGTAACCTGCAGGCTGATATGTGTGTTGGGCTCGCTAGCTACATCTGCTCATTTTAACAGATAGATAGATAGATAGATAGATAGATAGATAGATAGATAGATAGATAGATAGATGGTCTTCGTTAATGTCTCAACACTCGTATGGAAATGTTTCAGACACAGGTTTTTTCTAAATGAACATTAACTCCAGGCAAACCTCCGAAGTGCGGATGTGAAAGTGCTGCGCAGGAATTAAACTGGTATTATCTGGTAGATTAATTATTATTATTCAACAAACTTGCAATGCATGGTTTTTACATGGCAATAAGATTAAGTACAAGAGCATTAGTTCCCCAGACTCCAGCTAAGAGAAGCAAATCAGACATCAGTACTGAACACCCACATGATAATTCCACTTCTGCAGGCGGGACATTTGCCAGAACAAAAAACAATCACAGATGTTCCTGCTCAAAAATATAATGAGTTCTTCCTTGGGCCTTGTTGCGTCCTCCCACCAAGTTTAATGAAAATCGGGCCAATCTTTTCATGTAATCCTGCTGACTAACAAACTGAAGTGAAACCTTACCTCGTAGGCGGAGGTAATGGAAATCTGATACACATCAAACAGCTAATAACCTCACAGCCCAGTAGTTTGTGAATTGCAATTTATAAGAGGTCAGGAGTCCTATATATTAGCACCTTGGGATTGCTTTTAGTAATGAAAGGTGCTTTACAAATCAAATGTATTATTATTATTATTATTATTATATACTGTAACACATTAAAGGAAAGGGAAAATCTGAAAAAGCATAATAGGGCCGATTCAAGATTACCATATAGGCTCAATTTAAAGGTCTCCTATCATACTGTTTTTCATCAATATATTATAGGTCTCAGATATATACAAACATGTCTCTGAAGTGTTTGGCTCCAAACACCAAACAGACCATTGTAGCATTACCCATAATCCCCTCTGTTTCAGCCCTGTTTCAAAAGTGCTGATTCTCTGTCTGTTACTTTAGATGAAAATAAGGAGCCCCTCCCCACGCCCCTCTGAGAGACATTTGGTTACAAAGAACACAATAGGCGCGTTCATACCAGAGTACTTTTCCCCGTACTTTTCCCGTTTAGTTCCGTTAGTACCCCTTATGTTGCGTTCACACCAAAAAGAGTACTTAGTGCCGGGAACTTTTACCCCCATTTGTAGTGCATGCTAGAGAGGTGGTACCAAAAAAGTACCAATTTCTATTGGCTGGGCGAATTGCAAACCACGCCCCGTAAAACTCTGAAAAGTTTTGTGAAGCCGCCATTGTTTTTGTGGCATTAGCATTATTAGCATTAGCATTATTAGCATTAGCCCAGCGCACAAACGCAAAGAGACTAACTTATGGCAACACAAAATAAAACATGGGAGCGGTGGAGATGAGGAGGTGTCGGCGTTCTGGCGATTTACTCGGAAGGCTTCAGTAGAAGCTGCTGGGAGTCCCAGCAGATTCTACTGAAGCCAGTCCCCAACTCCGGGGACTTCGGGTGGCAGTATACGCCGTGAAGTTGTTTGCGGCCTGCCAGTAAACCCAAAGCAGAAGTTGAAGAAGTGACGTCAGCGGCTCATTTGCGTAATCCTCCCTCAGGGACTTATTCAGGTGTGAACGCGATCTGTACTTAGTGCCCTGGGGTACTAAGTACGGCAAAGTACTTGGTGTGAAAGCGGCTAAGGGTGCTCTAGGAGGAGATTCAGGTGATAAGGGGGGGGGGGGTTACCTTGGTTGCTGATTGGCTAATGGTTACAC
>CALSBZ010046601.1:2448137-2461309 GCA_943591055.1 Gobionotothen gibberifrons
AAGGGGGGGGGGGGGTTACCTTGGTTGCTGATTGGCTAATGGTTACTCAAGCCAAAAAATCGTTATGACATCATAAAGTGGCCAAAATCTGATCAGCTCATTTTCAGACAGGTTTTTATAGAAATGGATCAGGACAAAAAGAGAGAGAATCTTTTTTCCTGAAACTTCCAGAGTCTCTTTACACAGAGGGGACACATGTTGATGTAGAAGAGACATGAAGAAGAGGGGACACATGTTGATGTAGAAGAGACATGAAGAAGAGGGGACACATGTTGATGTAGAAGAGACATGAAGAAGAGGGGACACATGTTGATGTAGAAGAGACATGAAGAAGAGGGGACACATGTGGATGTAGAAGAGACAATAGGTGACCTTTAAGTGAAGTGAATCTTTGCCGTATCATTTGTTTGTTCTCCAGGTGGACCTAGGGACTCCATCTTTTCCCCCCCGCCTGTTGAACACTGTTGCCAGGAGACATGCAGCTGTCGTCGCTGATCTGGATGTTTTCCTCACAAAATCCAAAGGACTCGTGAAGACGCCTCAGCAGTGAGCACTTGGACTAAAACCGTCTCCAGCTTGGAGTCAGTTTGACTGTTACATTTGCACCTGAGATTTGTTTACTTGCCTTGTTCTGGTATACTCTAAAAGCACTGTTAATGTATATTGATTCCCAGTTTCAAAGTTGAAGCAGCTTTTTTTTATATATGAAGGTATTTTTTATAAAATATTGAAACTGTATTTTTGTATTTGTATTGTACATAAAAGCTTGTAACAATCATACACCTATTTGACCAAAGATAGATTAGAGAAAGAACTTTGCAGGACACACTGCATTTAGATTTAGACAGCTTTTTTAATTAATTATCTAAGGCTACAAAGTTGATCCAACTTTTCAACATCATTTATGTGATGAAATAGTTTTATAATAATCTAACAGGTATCAACCCTTAATGCCTGTTCGCAATATGGCGTCTTGATTTCTACCATATTGTAAGGTGGACATCCACATTGTTGTAAACAAAGCCACAGCTAGACAACCTTTAAATTGAAGTTTAAGAGTCGCTCAACAGATAATCTAAAAGGTTACGCTGATTTGATGTTCATTTACAACTCAAGAGTGATTTGACTAGTGTTTACTTTCTATGTATCGCTATAAGATAGATGAATACAGCCAGTTTTGTTGTTGTTGTTGTTGTTGTTGTATGCTTTCTGTCAGCATAGCTGAAGGGGATGTGTCAGATATGACAATGAAATGAAGGGGAAGTATTTGAAAGTCAGTTTATATCCTATTATTGTCAACGGAAGGAAAACCACATCCAAACATATGAAGGAAGTATTTTGATACTACCCTGATTTGTCACAGTATATGTATTTATTTCCTCAAGCATATTCAACCACTCCAAAAAAGATTATTTTATTGCAGGAAATAACCATTTCATTGTCCTTCATCTGTTTTTGTAGCAAAAGGATTAAGGCAAATGTATTTAAGGAACCGGAACATATTAAGGGGGAGAAAGAGGTCAGAGGAAAAGTAAGATACAAATATTTATTTAACTGTTTTTTTATATATGCCTCTAAAATGAATAGTTACAATAAAAAGACAGCTTTTTAAAAATCTAACAAAACATTAAGAACCCTGGGGGAGTGCCTTTCTTCCTTGACAATATATGTATATATAAATATATATAAGGTTCACACCCCCTTCTCATTACCCAATATCCTAAGCTATGTGTTGAACAGTGAGGTGGTGTATTGAAGGAATCCTAATAACCATTTTTCTCACTCTTTATCCGTTATATTTAATGTATGTGTTTGTCTGCACATTTGAAACCACTCGACCAAACTCACTGCAGGAACACAAGCCATAAAACAGTTTTGTGCCTAAAAAGTGGGTTAGAAAAAGAAACCAAAGCGCTCTGGTTCATTCTGTGTCCTTCGGCAAGATACAATGAAAAATGAACTGTACCCTCCTTTAATTTCATTGTAAAAGCCGCGTTAAGATATGACCGCTATATGGTACCTGAATCTGTAAAAGCTGAGTTCAACGCCTTTTTGTTTCCGAAGTCTATTTATTTTGTTCCTCTTGCCTTCTGTTTGAGAAATGCTGTTGAATGTGTTTTATAATAGTGGAGTTTTTATTTGTTGTTGTTTACAGCTGCTTGCACAAAAACTCTTAATGCATTTATTGACGTTACGTGTTACTATGGAGACGTGTTTTTGTTGGTAGTTAAAAGCTATGCCGGTCGCTGATCGAAGGCAGCACTGTTCACTGGGTCAGCTGTACCCAGACATGAAGCCATATTATATACAGTAGTCTGAGGTGGAGGACCGTTTTGGCGGCGCTCAGTTTGAGACCAAAGATGTTCCCATGGCAACCAAAGACAAAGACACAAGTACTGAGGACACGCAGGGAAGGAACACAGTGACGACTTTTTGTAATGATTTCTTTTTAATGTTTTTTTGTTATATGTTCCCAAGTGCTCATTTCATTTTGTAAAAAGCATGTTATTTATGTTTTGACTTTGTGTTGTAAATGTATTTTATTATAAACGCCTTGCTTCCTGTTGCTAAGTGTTTTTAACGAATACAATACATATTTAAAGTGAATTTTTGTATCCGTCTTTGTGTGTGAATAATTCTCCTTAAGTGTCAACAGTGTATCAGAATCTTGAATCCCTTAATTTAATCATTTGCAATTAGTGTAAGTAGGCCTGGGTATTGAGCCCCTGTGTCTTTAGTGCTGATTTAAAGTGTCTGAAGCTCAGAGTATCGAAACCTGTCAATTACCCAAAGCTGACATTGCATGCTTGCTAAGATTATACTCTTCGTTCCAATTTCACATCTTTGCAGTGTTTAAATAACATGAAAATGCAGAAAGAAAACACATTATGCCTCTGAAATGTTTATATTTTTTTCTATATAGTGATAAATATCCAATCTAATTTAAGAAGTGATAACTTAAGGAGCCTGCAATGCATCCTCTGGAAACTTGTCACAAGCTTTTAAGCACAACGTGTGGAGAAGTATTTTCAGTGTTTTCCCCTCCACATGTTCCATCAGTCCAGTGAAGTACATCTAAATATGTTATTAAAAGTACTTTTGCTTTCCCCCACTGATATCCGACAGGTGTTTCCCCACTGTCTGTAATGGATGGGTATATTTTGTAATGTGAGGCTCTTTCCGCAGGATCTGTCTGCCTGCAGGCCTCTGCTCTGCTCTGTGTTCAGCATGTGAATGGCACGCAGAGGCAGCAGTGGAGGTGACATTTCTGAGAGGGTCTCGGTGGGTGTTGTGTGTGCGATTAGATCCCGGTGGGGCGGGGTGGACTGCATAGTATGTGTGTGTGGGGGGGGGGTGGGGGGTGTACAAGAGATCACAAGTGTCTCTGCCATTTAGAGTCACCAGCTCAGTCAGGAATGTCCGTCCCCTGCGCGCACAGATCATGTACTGGATGCGCCCACTTTATTTTTAACCCGGCAGGGTGGGTCAGACTCTGGCTCTCGGGAATGACCGTGGAGCGCGCGGCGCCTACAGCCCCTATTCCCTCGTCCCCCGTGCAGGACCTCCTCGCGCTGTGGAGACCTCCCCCTGCTCTGACCAGGACCCCCGCTGCTTCAATGGGATTATAATTGCTTTATTGGCAGGGAAGAAGACTCAGCATAAACACTTTCGGACAGGACAACATCCAGAAGCAACAGTAAGTGCGCTGTTGTTAAATGAAGTTATTGATCTTTGGCCAAATACTTTCTGTTAGCGGTCACTGAAAGGCTCTCCTTCCATTAGCCTGCTATAGTGTTCCGTTGTTTAAAGTGGAGGCACAAGTTTCCTCCAAACCACCTGTTGGACCGGGCTGCCATGTTTGACCGTGACGTCGTTTCCATAAATCTTTTTTAAAGAAATGTGCCCTGGTTTTAAACATACTCCCGTTTCTTTGGTTTTACTTGAGTCACATTTTGAGTTGTCAGTTTGTTATCTTTTCGTGCTTTGAGTCGTTGAAAGTGCGCACAATGACGTCACTGCGCATGTCTGCGCGTGGAGAAGGTCGTTCTCCAAAAGTTATCTCTAAAGCCAAGGAGTGGTGGAAAAACGTTTGAGATACTTTACGAGAGTAACATTTTCAGTAATACAATTTAATACTTAATTATTTATAAAGTCCTGAATAGAAATACAATACTTGTTGATACTTTAAAGTACTCAAAATGTACTTACTATATGTTAACTATTCCTCTTATTGTTTTATTATTTTTAATGATGTATTTTATGTAACATTTTAGATTTCCAGTTGTCCATGTTGGGGCTATTTTCTGTTTTTTAAGGACTTTTATATACTTTTGGAATACTTAGTGTACATTATCTTATAAAACTGCTATACATTTGTATGTACAATCTAAACCGTGAGAGATCTTGTTACTAACGCTGTCAAAGGAATGTAATAGCAGGAGAGTATGGCAGCATAAAAAGGAAATACAGGCGCCTCAAATGTATACTTAGTTTCATGAGTAAAGTACTTTTACTGTTACATTTCATCACTGATAGCGAAGCACATACTTTCCACATTTTCACATCTGCTCCTGTTCTTCTTTCTTAAAGCACCTAACAATGCGTATTGCCTCGTTGATCGGAAACAGTGTAGAAATAACAAATAAATCAGATGTTCCTTGAGCATAAGAGACGCTCCCCTAAAAGGACAAGTGTGTTTGAGTGTGTGTCGCCATGTCTGGACGAGCTGGCTTTTGTGTAAACACACTACAGGAATAGTTTACTATTGATTCCCTTATTACCAGGCTAAGTGTCGCTGCAGTCAAAACAATATTTGACCTCAACAAAGGAACGTTTTCTCTCACAGCTTGTGTATGGATTATGTCACAGAGTTTGAATACTCAGTTTTCCCCATATCTCTTCTCATATTCTGTTAACGTACATGAGGAGTAGTTGGTTTGATGTTGTTCTTGGCATTTTCAAAGAATTTAAGGGCAGCTCATTTTGATGCGTACTCCTCCTCTTCCTCTTTGATATTGATCTCTGTCCACTTTGTGTTTATGTCTCAGATTTACTCTCTCCTGGACCTCAGTCAGGTTGCTGCTACAGTTTCACACACACTGTAGGTCACACATCTCCACCACACCCATCTCTTATTTCATCCCCTCCATCGGACTCTCTGTATAATGTGCTCGCTCACTCACTCCCAGCCAGATAATGTGTTTGTGCTCCTCAGAGTGCATGTTTCTTCACACAGGTTACTTACAGCTGGGAGCATTGTTCCCACTTGTATTATTCATCTCAGGTGCTGACTCGACGTTAACAGTGCACCTATTTGTTTAACAATGTCGGTTCTGAGTATCGACAAAAGAGGCTGCAGTAGTCCATTAAAATCACAAGAAGTAGAGATGCATATAATTACAAGTTTAATTTAACACCTGTGAAACAAGAAATGTTATTCTTCTAACTCCAAAACCTTTTGTGAAATAATTTAATTCACACCTTTTTATAATTTCCCTCCAAACTTTAAGTGCAGGGCTCCATCCACGGAAAATAACGGCATCTCTGAAGAACATCCATCTAACATTTTTATTATTCCCTTTGACTTTTATAAGACTTCTAGGAAATTAACCAGCCGTTCTTCGTCATCATGTCACAATGTGCAGCCACCAAAATCATGAAATAGCAGACCATGTTCTTCATCTCGAGGTGATAGCAACAGCAACACGTTATTATTGGACTATCATTTATATTATGGGCCAATAACAACTTAAACGTTTGTTATTTGTTCCACATCTACCAATACCTCATAGTGCTAACAACGTATGAGTTATGTTAAGATTACATCCTTTAAGTGTTGGTAATGTTATCTTTGTGGAATTCAGACATAGTCATGAATAAAAAAACGTTGACAATCATTTCATTATTTAAGTAATTTTCTTCTTTTATACTTTTTTTTACTGCTTTTTTAAATACATATTTCACATGTTATAGACTAACAAATTAGTCAGTTAATTAGGGAAGTACCTGAAGTCAATTCTTAAAAATGTAAAAAATGAATATTGTGAAGACCAACAATCCAAAACTCAAAGACATTCAGTTTAGGAGGCGTGTGGTGCAGTGGTTTGTGCGTTGGTGTTCGGATCAGGGGGTTCAAACCCCACTGCAGTCAGCATGTCGTTGTGTCCCTGGGACACTTCACCCCAAATTTGCTCCTGTGGGGATTGCCCACAGTATTGAGTATGTAAGTCTCTTTGGATAAAAGCGTCTAATAAGTAACATGTAATGTAATGTAATGTTTAATAAGATAAAGAAAAGTAGAAATGTATCACTTTTTGCATTTTTTTATGGAAATAATTTAAACCAATATCACCATTTCTAAAGATTTGTTTCGATTGATAAACGAATTAATTTATCACCCAATGTTACAGTAGTGACTGTACTTAGATCTGCATGTGCACCAGGCAATGTACGCATTTGCATACATTTACACATACTCAGCACTCTAATTATAGCCTAGTGATTTAATCTTATTTTGGGACTTTTATTCTGCATTAAAGGAGCTCCTCGCTGACAGGGTGACCCTCTCCTAGCTCTGTGTTTTCTTCAAGGACACCACAAGAGGACAGCTCACTATTGACACACACTTCCTGTGGCAGGCGCTGAACTCTCTGTCACAGGACTGTCTGTGAGGCCTGCCTTTAATACAGCTCTAAATGCTGGTAAACTCTCACTGCGTACAATCCCAGCTCACACACTTAATTTGAGTTTGGACACACAGCCCTTTGACATGATTAGAGTCTGCAAGGTGACGGTTTGTGGATACGGCTTTGTGCGGCCTGTAAAAAAGGGGTTGTGCAGTTTGAGTGTGTTGTGCGGTGGTCCTGTCCAGGTTGTGTGTGAGGTGATAAGGGGATCCCCGACGGTGGGTGGAGCGTCCCCGGGCCGATAAGAGCCCTCTGCACAGGACTGATACTGAGCAGCAGGAGGAGGGAGACCTGCAGGCTGCCATCAGTGTGCTTCTTCTCTGAGGGCCTCTTCTCTGAACAGACCTCTGTAGTGAAGCCATATCAGCAGGGATGCAAATTAACGGCATTTATCTCAAGTACGGCACTCACGTACAATTTTGAGTCCTTTGTACCTTAGTCAATTATTTCCATTTCCTGCTTAGTATTCCACTATTCTCTAACTATTGCTTTCTCCTGCTGTAAAATCATAAATATTAAGTAGAATAAATGCTAAATATTTGCCTTATTTCTACTTAAAGTGTTATTTATACTTTTGTATTTGACTCAGACAGATAGACCAGGGTGCTGAGTATGCAGATAATGAGATACAGACAATTAAAGCAAAGTAAGAGATACAAATCAATTAACAGTCAAATCTTAAATCCAAATAATAACAGCAGTTACAAAAATGTTGGGGAAAGAAAAAGAATATATAATAATAAGGACATACTTTCATTAGCAGCTGACTGGACCAAAGGCTTTGTGTGGTAGTCTAATTATAATATTAATGTCATCACTTAAATATCTGAAATATGTGTTCAGCAACTGTTGTAGTGCTACAGGATGGCCCTGCAATGTTTTCTCTATTTATTTTCACTTCAGTACCAATGCAAGTTGAATTTCCCGCCTCATTTGGCATCCCGTGCTTATTCTCAGAAAAAGAAAACACCAACCGTAAACGCCCCAAACACACACTCACTGGCAGTTCAAACTACGTGAGCTGCATCATTCAAAAGAAGACGTTTTCATCATGTTCTGCAGTACAGAGGGGTTGCCCCCCCCCCCCCCCCCCTGTGTGTCATGATAAGAGAGCTATGCTGCACACAGATAGAGAGCTATCTGCTACCCTTCAACCCGCCATCACACACACAAAGAACACACACACTGCAGTGACAGTTGAGCACAGTTACACACACAAAATGGAGATTGTGAGGGGCACAGGGGCTTAAAGGGAACATTTGAAAGCTACAGGCGAGATTTCGGTGTAAAACAAATATACATAAACCACATCTGAGATCACACAAATGTATTCATATCTCATGCCAGGTAAAGTACAACCCCTTTCCCAATGGGGCTCATAAATTAAAACTCTACACCAAAATAAAAACCAAACTGCAGTGAGATGGTGAAGCTTACAGAGAAATCTTGATTCACAAATCAGGCATCTTTACCCTGTTTTGTCCCTAGATTTGCGTAACTGTAAGGGAAACTTCTGCGGCAATGGAAAGTCAGGACTCAGAGAGACACGAGGAGAGTTGGAGCTTTGATGTCAAACACTGATAGTTTATTACAAGTATCGGAAATCGGAGAAATTCACATCACAAGTCACAGCAGCCAGAGGTTCTGACTGTACGGGTGGGTTGTCATGTCAAATCTGCCCAGCCTCTCTCTCGATAGACCTTTTAACTAGTTTACAGAGAGTTAATCCACATATCGGGGGGATGGTGCGTAAACACCTGGGAACACTGGAGATATCCCCAACATCTGGAGATACTGAATCACTTGTCTGTGGTGCTTAGAAGCCAGCGTTCTCACAGTCAGAAAACCCTCTGTGACCGATAGGCCCGGTCATAAAAACTGGTAATATCAACAATCGCTGAGACTTCCCATTCCTTAAGAAAGATAGCAGACTCAGGGTTGGTCGTAAACGTCAACACACAGAAAAGGTTAAATATCTTAGGAGTAAGGAAGAATTATTCCCTATCGGGTAACAAATACATATTGTCATTATCAATAAATCTGCTTATTGTTTCTTGGTAATTGGTTGGTCTTTAAAACTGTGACAAATGTTCATAACAATATTCTCAAACGCATTTTCTTTCACTTTTTGCACCGGCTTTTACAGCACAACCCAACTGGAATAACCACTGAGTATAGGTTAAAGGCCTCTTGCTGCCACGTGGGTCATGTGTCAGAAAATGAATGTTACAAGGCTCAAATGATGTACAATTGCAATGAATTGTCATTTAGAGCAAGGATAAGCAATTACTTGATCAACAGAAACAAAAGAGCGACTCATTTGATCATCTTATCATCTTTATAGTCAGTTTCCATCCTCTCAGATCTGAGGATTATATACTTTACCTTGTGATGTTCGTCAGACAAAACATTACAATTAGATGTCACCTTACTCTGTGTGCAATTATAACAAGCTATTTCATACTCAAAAAGATTAACGATAGATCAAGAAATGCACCATACACATCAATATGTGTTGTCAATGTTAGATGCAGTCAGTGAGTCGCTCATTAATTGTTATTTGTATGGCCTAGATGGCTAATCATCCATTTCATCAAACCTCCACAAGTTAGATTAAGCAGATTGTGCCCTCCCTTCAGCCATTTCATTTCTAGTCTCGTATGTTTTGAACACCAGGTAGTCATTATAATAAATCCAAAACAACACCTTTACTGTCTGTCTTTCACCTCTGTTTCAGACTACCTCCAGTATTCCAGATCCATCCTGTCATTTCGTCCTCTGCACTCACCCCCCCCCCCACACACCTGAGGACACCGCTGGCCGTCCCCTCAGCCGCTCGCCAAGCTGGCCACCGCCATGACTTCCACCACAGACTTTGACAATGCGGAGATCTCGCAGCAGTACAGCCGCATCAACACCCGCTTCGCCATCACCGACGAGGAAATCGACAATGACAACTGCTCAGCGCGGCTGTTTGAGCGCTCGCGCATCAAGGCCCTCGCAGGTGAGTGTGTGCATAGTAAACAGGCTGTGTCCTTTCTCAGGGTGACACATTTTTGAGATGACAGTGTCTTTTTAGAGACGGTGAGCTATATTTAGTGTAACTATTGGGGGTTTGAACGTGCTTGAATGTGTAACTGACCTTAGTTTTGGTCAAAAATGCACACTTCAGGTGACCCTTGATTTTAGTTTCAAAGCTCTCACATTCTGCAGGGTTGTTGTGTGTGTACATGTTACTCGTGGTGTCACAAACCTCCAGCAGCTGAGCCCTGACCCTCCACAAGTAACTGTGATCGCTTGCACATTCCCAGAATGGCCATCGTCTGAGCGAGTTGGACAGCTGCCCTGCATATCTTCCTCCCATAGCACAGATCTCTGGCATTTCGGGGCTAAGCTAGTAAGCAGGGTCTCCAGCTGTGGGTCTTGGGGTTTTTAAATAGCAGCATTTCTGCAGGGGAAGAACAGAGGGCCACACCGTGGTTGTTTCCGTAAAGCCTTAGACACAAGAGAGGTCAACGGCAAGGTGGAGAAACACAAGTTCAGCTCTGTGGAGAAGGGAATTATGGGTAACACTGGGAATCTTAAGGTATCTTCTGAAACTGGATATGATAGCTGGGTTTCGATACTGACACCAACAAACAAAGTTTTATTAATACATAACTTTAGGAAATGTTAACTTTACAAACACTGTTTTGGATTTAGCAAATACTCTTAATGTCTCAACACAAGCAGCCGTTTAAGAACGTTGCATAACAAAGGTAACATTTTGCAAACTTTTTATTTTAAGTTCAAATCCTTACCGAAGTCCTATTATGCTTTTGGGGGTTTTCCATTTAGGTTTTTGTGCATAAATGGTCTGTATAGGCTTAATCCCACACACTCCCCCCCCACACCTGAAACACCTCCATTGGACTCCTTTGTTTACTTCAGTAACAGAGTGACATCACTACGTAACACATGCATTTGTAATGGCTTGTACTCCAACATACAGTATGTAATGTTGGGCGGGGCATCTTTAAGTGGTTGACCAATCACAACAGAGCCGGCCAGCTAACCAATCAGAGCATCAGATTCTGGTTTCAGAGGGTGAAACATTAAAGCATGGAAACGTGTCACAGTAAAGACACAACAGTGACCAGCTGTTGTAGATATTTACCCATACTCTTTTGAAAATGAAAAACTACATTGACAAGTTGTTTTGAAATATTTGTTTGTTCACAAAGAACATTTTTCATGATCAAATCGTTGTCTTTCAAGATTTCAGAGCGGTTTGATTAGATTGTTCCTGTGGTTTCTGCATGTTTGAATAGATCAGGTCCCAGAGTGTATTGACCACTCCGGGCAGAAAAAAATGACCTTTGTGGAGAGGAAATGAATCTTTTGATTACAGCATGCTCAAAGACACTGTAGTACTTGAACTTTGTTTCTTATTAGGTTGTCTTCCACTTACATGAAAGCGTATACACTAGCTGGAGCGTTGTCTTCATGTGAATGCATTGTTTCCTGTCAATCACTTGGGACTCACAATTTAGCCATACATCACATTCTTATAGAGGCAGAGGTGAGCAGAGGGGTATTAAGTTAAGTAATGCTTGATGACGCCAAATCCTAAACACTTTCCTTTAAAGCTCATGAACATATCAAAGTAGGAAGAAGGACTTCCCAATTCGAGAACTGGGACCATCTGAAGGGGAACACGAATGCACCTTTGGGTTTTGCTCTCCGAGTGCCACTCTCTTTGATCCTGTGTTCATTTGTTCAAAGGAGGAGGGGGAAGTTCTCCCCCAGAGAGCAGAGCCGTTTCCCGCTGTAAATGGTTTATACCTTAATGTGAGTGTGCTTGATTTATATGAAGTAGGAATTACAGATTGCAATTACTTGCTGAAAAATTGCTGGTCATAAATACTATTCATTTAAGACTCAATACAATTTAAGCATTTACTTTACAGGAAGTTCAAGGACTGTCTGATTTGATACCAGTACACGATTCTACGCAGACATTAAAATCTGTGAAGACGGATTCAAGTATTGAGCTTTGATTTCTTCTGCGTGGCCAACATGTTAAAAGTTGTGTCCAGAACGTTTATCGGGCAACGCGCTCACCACTTTTGGTTCTGTCTCTTTCTGTCTCTTTAAGCGGTGAAGGCTTCTGTGTGGGTGTTTGTGATATTGTGTTAGAGTGCTGCTGCACTGATGTTTCTGTAATGCAATCAGTGTTTCCTGTCAGAGAGAGAGAAAGAGAGAGTGGTAGAAGAAGGGAGGAAAGTCGTGAGAGAGGCAGGAGATGAGAGAGGCTGTGAATGACGCCCGCTGCTGATTTACAGCTTGTGAACTGAAATATGCACCCAGCATGTTTGCAAAGCACATACATAACATATCGAATACCCGGTCATTTCCACTGCTCCTAACATACATGTAAAAGAAGGTGCGTTCCTAAGAGGTGGACGGTTTTATATTGGATTATTGGCTCAGGAGATACACTTCACATTCAGCGATGCACCGACTGTGTGGGAGTGCTGGGCTGAGGGGAGGGAGTCTTGCTCGCACGTGGACGTATTGAAAACATATATCGTATGCATGGATGGGGCTAGAGAAACCAGTCTAAACCGAAAGCTGGCTGAGCCCCTGTGCCGTCTGCGAGTGGAGGCACGGCATCATCACGGCAGCAGTGAGGAGAGAGTGAGGAAGAAAGAAAGAAGAAGGAAGGAGGGAGGGAGGGAGGGAGGGAGTGAGTGAACACGAGAGGGATCTGGAAAGGAGGACAGAGAGCCAAGAGACAGAGAAGAGGAGAGACGTGGAGTGCCAAGCTCCTCTGCCGGCTCCAGGCGCTGTTGTTGTTGTCGTTTCGGGGGTCAAGATGAGCAGCCCCTGCCTGCTGCGCGCCACCCCTTTAAGCCAACCCCGGCTCAGAGAGGTCAACATCAGCCTGAAGGCCAGCAGCAGGGAGACCCCCACCCCCCGGACCAGCAGCACTGGGGGCACTAAGGAGGCTGCCAGCCGGCCCTACACCCTAATGGAGAAGGAGCCCCCTGTCCGGGTCGGCATGAGCATCAGCCGGAGCAGGAGCACCCCCCCGGTCCACCGGGCCCAGAGAGCTGAGAGCAGGAAGACTTCCAGGGGGGGCAGCAGCATCAGCAGGAAGCAGCAGGACCCCGACCCCAACAAACTGGAGAGGAACGGCACGGCCCTGCACGTCCCGCTCTCCGTGGCTCCAGCGGGACCCCCCACCTTCTCCTCGTCCTCTTCCTCATCCTCCTCCTGCGCCCCCAGACGTCAGCGGGCCTCTCACCCCCACCACCCCCCCGCCCTCCTCTCATCCGCCTCGGCTAAAAGTATGAAGCGGGCGCGCCGGCTGAGTTACAGCACCTCCAACATCTGCTTCAACTCCATCCTGGATGGTCGCTTCAGGCAGCTGCAAGGTAACAGGGTCCTGATGGAGGAGGTGTGTGTGTGTGTGTGTGTGTGTGTGTGTGTGTGTGTGTGTGT
>CALSBZ010046601.1:2466309-2501771 GCA_943591055.1 Gobionotothen gibberifrons
GTGTGTGTGTGTGTGTGTCAGTGTGTGTCTGCTGGGAGCTGTGGGTACAATCAAGATAACTGTAGTCAGGTTGTCTTGTCCTCCTTGCTCCAGATTATTCTAAAAAAACTCTTCTAAGAGCTTCAATAAAAAAAAAAAACATCTACTAAGAGCTTCATTTAAAAAACAAAACATCTACTAAGGCTGCCACTATAATTATGATGATTATTTTCACGGTTTATTTGGTGTACTAAATGTCAGAAATAGTCAAATATTTTGGATGTTTTCAAGTGATATCTTAAAATATGAATAAAAGCCTTTTTCTGTCAATCAAACAATCAACTAATCGCTTTAATATCCGGGACCAAAAAAACAATAGCAGGTATACATCTACATATTCTGGACACACTTTCCATTCTGTTTAATATTCTGTGATTAATAAGTGAAGGTTAAAATGCAGACACTTTATATGCATACTAAATGCTCCCCTGTTCCCCTTCACATTAAGTCTGTCCACAAACAGTATCAACAGAGAGGAGGACATCGGGTCACATATAATAATAAATGATATTTATATAGCGCCTTTCAAAGGGACCCAAGGTCGCTGCACATGGTGGACAAACAAAACAAACAGACAATCAAAGGGCAAACCGGGGGACCAAGAAAGGGCTAGGGCCCGAAGGCCAGGGTGATCAGGTGTATTTTTAATGATGATTTGAAGATGTCCAGGGAGGCAGGAAGTGCATTCCAGTGGGTGGGGGCCGCCTCACTGAACGCCAACAGTTCGGAGGCGAGAGCGGGGGATGGAGAGCAGGCCCGTGTCTGAGGACCGCAGACTCCGAGAAGGGGTGTAGTAGGGATGGAGGAGGTCCGACCGGCAGCCAGTGTAGGTGGATGAGGGTGGGGGTGATATGTTGCCATGGCTTGGTGCGGGTGAGATATACTAACATACGGTCCCAGAAAGATTGGTTTTCTTTTAGCTGCTGAGTAGGAGGCATATCTGCCGTGCACTGAGATATGATTTTTAAGTGTGAGGAAGATGTGTCACAGCGTGGGCACAGCTCATCCTCCCAAAAACCTGTCCAAGTCTGACACCAGATCTCTGCTTCTCTCCGCCCTGTCGAGCCGGAGTTTTCAGACAGCATTTCAGTCAAGGGATCTCAGCATAAGTACTGTACACCTACACTTAACTCAAGCAACCTAGTTTACTTTTTATATATGTAATGTTATTATGCAGAAGTACTTTGACTCAGCAAACAGGATGAGAAGACATAGATGGTTAAATGCAATCTTTTCCTCGAGGTGTATTTATTTGAGAGGTTTATTACCACATTTGTAAGATACCATACGATAATACCTTTTTGTTAAATCAAGTCTAAAATGTTTTTTCACAGCTGCACCATTTGCAACATCAACAAGGAGAACTGGAGTTGCTGTCATGCAAGGAAAAAAATCACACTCGAAAGTATTTTAAGATGTTTGAGCAGGAGTCAGAAATAACTCCCCTCCCCCGCTCCAATTATTTAGAACATTAACATTTAAATTCAGCAATTTTGTATTAATAATATAACGTTTTAGTACATTTTATAAAAGCTCAAATCATAACGTTTAAGAAGGACTCACTAATAATGAGTTCAACACTTTATTTAATAATTTCATTCATTTTTCTGATAATAAGGAATATGTAACATTAGACACTGAGAAAACGGGTAGGTAACCAAACAGGTATTGATAAAAGAAAAAGCATTTCATGAGGTCATTAGTACACAACAACAATTGTAGATGTATAATATTAAAACCTTCATATTATTATCAAAGTGAATGACTCCCTCCGATATATCCGTTAGAGCTGTCCCATTGTTTTGTCATCATATCATATTTTAAACTTCATTGCATCTTTTAACATTAAAAAAAGTACACAATTTGTTATCTTTCACTATTTTAGTGGCATTTATTGATGTATTGTTCTCATTAAAATGACAATCACTTAAAAAATACATCTGTTTTGGACCAGATATTTGAAAGTGGCCTCATTTGAACTTCTACCCACAATGACCCAAGTGTAACTTTAAATCTGCCTTTGCCAGCAGGCCGCAGTGTGACGAGGTTTAATTGACTTTAATTGAAGTTTTAGTTTTGGGACATTGATGGATTATTCAATAGGTCCTCGGAGAATGTCCCAATTCTATCAGGGTCTTTTAATATTGACCTGCCAATCCGATACGAGATTTTTAAATAATGTATTTCTTTATACAGTATAACAGCTGCACAGCATACAGTACCTGAAGATATGTGCTTTAAGAAAATACAGCTTACATCTCATGTGTTCTTTAATGGATGATTCCTATAATACTGTGAAGTGTATTGAAGCGTTTTGCATATCATCTTCTTAGAGGGGCAGAGCCGGCCCGACCCATTAAGCGACATAAGCGGCCGCTTAGGGCCCCCTAGAAAAAAATAAAATAAAATAAAAATAAAATAAAATAATATTATTAAATATATTTTTTTCTCAGTACACCATCGCTGTGATAAGTATGTTTAATCATTTTTTGTTAATATGCCTAGATTGCCCACTCTCAAAGTCATGTATTTTTGATTGAGTCAATCATATAATACATTAACCGCGCTTTACCTGAACCTCATCAAGAGTGTCCCTACTGTAGGCTATTTTTATTATATGTACAGCACTTTGGCTCGATCAAAAATTGTTTATAAATGTGCTATATAAATAAAACTTGATTTGATTTGATTTGATTTGAGGACGGTAGGATTGTAATTTCCCGTGTTCAGTGAATGCAACAGAGGCAAGGCACCAGACCAACCAGAGAGGTGAATGGAAATAAACATCCCTCTTATTGGCTGACAGTGTCAGTGTTAATCTGCTGTGGCGCAAACTAAATAAATGTATGCTCACAAGGTGCTGGTAACTATCTGAACCCCTGTTAATACAAGAATACATAGTTATGTTCTAAATAAAATGTATGTTATTTAAAAGATTACTCTTTCCTCTCTCATTTAACTCTTAAAACGTAATGAAACTCAAATATGTAACGCCCTTTGCGGTGTTGAATAAATGACACATTGGTAAATGATGGCGAACCGCATTGATTTGTATTCTACATTCTCTCAAGTCTCTCCCTCACAGATTCTTTTTTGCTCTAATAGAAATGTTATTTTGTTGAAACAATGTTATTACGTTTGGAAACAGATCTGTTTTTTATTGTACGCTGCAATAAAAGTCAGTCCTCGGTCTATTTCTGCTCCTGCGTTTAAATGTCCAGGGCCCATAGTCTCACTCTTGGTCCTTGGTTATTTAAACTATATTTTTGATCTAATAGGATGCAGACAAAGCTGACCAGCCAAAATACATAACTGAGTTAGCCCAGGCTGCATTTTCTCAGTAACATTCATAAACACAAAGCTTAACTCTGCACTGGAGATGAATTAAAGCAGTACAACTTGTCTGTGTTCAGAGCAGATTCTACTTCATCAGAAGAGCCCTTTGGCAGGACTTCATCTCCGCCATCTGAAGTGGTGCTGCTTCTTAGATGTGAAGTTATTTCATTATTCATGCAGCTCATGTTCTCTCTTAAACTTTGTCAGATGAGCGTGAGGCGGTTCAGAAGAAGACCTTCACTAAATGGGTCAACTCCATCCTGTCCCGGGTCGGCTGTCGAATCTCTGACCTCTACCTGGACCTGCGAGACGGACGCATGCTCATCAAACTGCTGGAGGTGCTGTCCGGAGAACGGCTGGTAAGAAGCTCATTCGTTACCTTTTTATACTTGTCTCTCCTTTGAACTCTTTGCATTATCCCTCTGTCGCTTTTGAACACTCTTCCTCTAACTCTGTTTATTTGTTTGTCTATAGCCAAAACCCACTAAGGGCCGGATGCGTATCCACTGCCTGGAGAACGTGGACAAGGCTCTGCAGTTCCTCAAAGAGCAGAGGGTCCACCTGGAGAACATGGGCTCCCACGACATCGTCGACGGCAACCATCGCCTCATCCTCGGCCTCATCTGGACCATCATCCTTCGCTTCCAGGTAAATTGAGACATTGGCCACGCTGAGTGCTCATATTTATCATATATATCATATTTGTATACTTTTTGCTGATTTAAAACACTGTATGACACATCATGTTGAGTCGTATCATAAAATGAAGTGCATTGATTTCAGGTTGTGTGTTATAGCAAAGCAATATTTCCGATAAAATACAGATACTGTAAGTCGGTACCACTTTACAATAAGACTACCCTTATAAAGGATTCATAAAAGGTTTCTAATTAGGTTATTAATTAGGTTGTAAACACTTTATTAATCTTTAAGAACCATTTATAAACCAGTTATAACATACATCAACACAGGCTCACTATTTGGCAAGATGACTAAGCCTTATATTGGCTACCTAGCTTACTTCGTCTTCTTCATCAGCCAACATCCTTGGTATCTGTTGTTCACTGAGTTGATTCTCCCCCCATCCATCTTGATGTTTCTTGGCATCATTATGACCATTTATTTACGAGTTACTAACATTTATAACTGTCAAAAGGGAGCCTTATTGTAAAGTGTAAAACACATTCCCATTTATTAATGAGTTAGTACCATTTCTAATAAGGCTTAGCAGTACAGATAAATGTGGGCTCACTATTTGGCAAGCAGCCGGTCACAGTCACCCTGTTTATCTCATGTCTTCTAAAAGCTTATTAAGGATTTATAAAGTGTTCACAACCTAATTAATACATGAATTACAAACTATTCTTATCCCTTTATAAGGGTAGTCTTATTGTAAAGTGGTACCCTGTAAGTCTATAGGCGCTTTCACGCCGGAGTACTTTCCCCAGGAATTGTTCCGATAGCTCCTGGGATTTTGCGTTCACACCAAAAGGATCTGGAACTAGAACTTTTTTTTGCGAACCTTTTCACATTACATTGCATTTAGCTGACGCTTTTATCCAAAGCGACTTACAGTAAGTACATTCGACCAGGAAGATACAACCTTGAAGAAAACAGAATCATATAAGTACATCAGGTTTCATAGAGCCAAACATTTCAAGTGCTACTCAACTGGCTTTAGATAAACCAGTCCTTTATTAGTATATAAGTGCTCTGTTAGTAATTCTATCGCTCGAAGTGGAGTCGAAAGAGATGAGTTTTCAGTCTTCGCCGGAAGATGTGTAAGCTATCTGCTGTCCTGATGTCAATGGGGAGCTCATTCCATCATTTTGGAGCCAGGATAGCAAACCCACGTGTTTTTGCTGATGGGAACTTGGGTCCCCCTCGCAGCGAGCCGTTTGGCCGATGCAGAGCGAAGTGCACGTACTGGGGTGTACGGTTTAACCATGTCCTGGATGTAGGAAGGGCCAGATCCATTCGCAGCATGGTACGCAAGTACCAGTGTCTTGAAGTGGATTCTAGCACCCCTTTTTAGTCCCTGCTAGAGAGCGCGATTTACTAGATAGTTCCAGGAAATAAAAGTACTTGTACCATGTCAGTTCTGGTCTCACTTTACTATGGAAACATACAGTAGATAATTATGTAAATAACATGTATTTGCCTTTAGTGTACAACTTGCTGTTTTATAGACAAGTCTCTAAAGAACTGATTAGTGTTATTTGGGCGTGCAGCACAGAAGCATCGTGCAGCCTCGGGATGTTTTTGTACTCAAATTCAGGTTCAAAACATTATCATCTGTTGTAAGAAGCACATCGAAACATCAGAACACGTCTGTTTGACTCTTTTAACTTCCTGGAAGGGCATATATTTATTTTTAATTTGACAGCAGCACTGTTATTTTTAGACACGTTACTTCAAACAATATGGCCTCCTGCAGTATTCAGGCTTTTTTCAAACAAAATGAAAGACTCAGTCCTGCAGTATCTTTTCAGTCTGAATGAACCACGGAGGACCAAAGCTGGCTAAATGTAGCCGTCTCTCAGGGCCTGTCAGATCAACCAATGCTCTAATTACTGGCCCACTGTGTGAGGAAATAGGGACTTGAATAATGACTAACCATCCTTCTATTAACAGAATATAAATGGCTTATAACATCGATGATATATGAGATTGTACACAAACAAAAACCTCCTAGTATCTCTGTGAGCTATAATAAATTATGTATTTCCAAGGGTTTTTTGTGCCAAAATGTTTCCCATCTGATGCATCCTATTAGCAACATGTTGCTATCACTGAGGTTTTGTTCTCTGCAGTCATTAGTTACGTTTCATTATTTATCATGCAGCTGTGTGTGTTGTTTTTAATCAGATCCAGGACATTGTTGTGGAAACGGGCCAGGCGGACCAGAAGGAGACACGCTCAGCCAAGGACGCTCTTCTTCTGTGGTGTCAGATGAAGACGGCGGGGTAAGTGGGATGTTTAAACTTTACCATCGCCAAGCTGTTGTTAACGTCTTTTGGGAATTAGTTTGGGAATCCATTTATGTGAACAGCTGTAAATCTTTTAGTGGTTAGAAAAGTGTTTCACGTGTCTTCAAACTCGAAACCTTTTTTAAAGCTTTTAATATTTTATTCTACACCCTGTGTAACTCCACACATATATTGTTTTGGTTTCTAGGTTATTTTTTATATATTTAATTTGTTATATAAAGCATCTCTGAGCATCATGACAAGTGTTCTATAAATAAAACTAGAAAATGCATTTCCTGCAGAAAATGCGTGCGAATGCTGTAAACTGTGAACATTTATGGCTGAATTTAGCTGAAAATGCAGAAAAAGCTGAATATGTTATTAGCTGAATGGTAGCTGCTTTTAGCTACAAAAATGCTGAAAAAGCTTATTATTTAAAAGAAAAGGTTTAACAAAAGGTATAAACAACAACATGTATAGCCTTGATGTCCTGAAATAGCTGAATAATGTAATAGTTGAATGGTTTCTGCAGCTGAAAATAGGCTGAAGGAGTTAAATATCAGATGTAAGTAGTAGTGAATGAATTTGTATTAAGAAGAGAAAAGAAAGTAAAAAGGCTTGGGAAAGCAGAAGAATATTTGAACTGCAAACTTTTGAACTAACTTGATGGCGAATTATCTGTCGCCATGGCAACGGCATTTGATGACACCCCATAATACGCTTAGATGTGTTGATGGCTGCATCGTTACCAAACCTGTGAAGTTTTGGTCCATTTCGAGCATTTTCACTTTCAAGTTATGAGAAAACCGTGTTTCATGGTGAGCAGTGTGTTGCCATGGCAACGGCATTTGAAGAAATCTCAAAACTGTACCCGTTGATGTCTTCACGGCTGGATTGTTGAAGTCTGCTGCTCTGAGCATGTCAGTTGCTGTAAACAGCATTCACACTAATGAGTTCCTATTTTCAGTATTCATATTTTTATTGTTGAAAATGAGATTGCAAAAAGACAAATCTTTCCGGTACCGACATAAGAGAGGTTTTGATCTTCTCATTTAAAAAGCAAATAAGCTAATTTCCCAAAATGTCTTTACGTTTTTTTACAGTGTCATGATTTGTCCTATTTCAAGATTATTCCTCTACATTTTGTGATCTTTTGAGCAGATTACAAAGTGCCACTGGTCTGCTCAGGTCTGAAGCTGAAGAAATACGAGCATCATATTGTCACATGTTTATAAACATGACGTTGATTTAAAGCAGGAGCTTCTCAGCTATGTCCCGTATGTCCCAGTTAATGACGCCTCCTGTCCGTTGTTTTACAGATATCCCAATGTCAACATCAGAAACTTCACCACCAGCTGGAAAGACGGCATGGCCTTCAACGCTCTCATACACAAACACCGGTAAGGAGAGATGAATGGCTGAATCCACTCTCACCAGCTCTGATATGTAAACACTCAGGACACCGTCTGCTCAGTGTCTCTCCTCCTCATTCTGCTCCTTCCCTGTCTCTTCTCTCCATCTTTCTCTCTCAGGCCAGATTTGGTGGACTTTAACAAAATGAAAAAGTCAAACCCGTCGCACAACCTCCAGAGCGCCTTCAACGTGGCAGAGCAGCAGCTTGGTGTGCACAAACTGTTGGACCCTGAAGGCGAGTGACTGACGGAGAAATAAATGTTTATGAACTTTAAGCCTGGTGGAAAAAAATACCTCAGGAGTAGAGATGGTGTCTGGCTTGGCTGCGACTGACTCGTCTGCCGTTTGTTATGTAGATGTGTTCACAGAGAACCCAGATGAAAAGTCCATCATCACGTACGTCGTGGCATTTTACCACTACTTCTCCAAGATGAAGCAGCTCGCTGTCGAGGGAAAGAGAGTTGGAAAGGTGGGATGGAAAGATGACGCACACTTAATGATGAATTTGTTAATGTTAGTATGTTCCCTGATTAGCTTTTATGTCCTTCTTCAGGTTCTGGATCACGCCATCGAGACAGAGAAGACGATTGATAGATACGAGACGCTGTCCTCAGACCTGCTGACGTGGATCGAGCAGACCATCGTCGTGCTGAACAACCGGAAACTCGCCAACTCTCTGACGGGAGTCCAGCAGCAGCTCCAGGCCTTCAACACCTACCGCACGGTGGAGAAGCCGCCCAAGTGAGTGGAGCCAACACACCTTCCCATTACATCACACTGGTCTGTTTCAATCCCAATACATTCTGTTCTTCCAGGCAGTGTGCGAAATACCCGTCAATAATCGGGGGGGGTCCCCATCTCCCGTTTATTGCGCAATATACCGGTCGAATATTTCTCAATATGCAGTAGGCCTCCTATACAATATTCCATGGATGCAAGCCAAGACAATCAGTAGTCTATACTATAGCAGCGTTTCTCAACCGGGGCGTCGTCTGGCATCTTCAGGGGTGCCGTCAAATAATTCTGACGTTCATCTGAATTAATTAATACGCGACCGTTAAAGAGCCGTCTGTTTTCGATTCTATGCGAGGAAATGCTTTTGCCAAAATAGAAGATATTTGTGAATACATGTTTTGAATTGTGAATACTGGACATAGTAAGCTTAAAAACATGTTAGTGACCATTGCAAGTGACGAATAAATATTGTAATTTGAGACCCCCCTCAATTTTAGCTGTTGAGGCTTTCAGGGGGGCTCAGGTGTTAATTAGGGGGGTCGAGCTCCCCCGGACCCCCCCGTATTTCGCACACTGCTTCCAGGGTTGTTTAATCTGCAAAACTCACCTTTATGATATTCTGCACAATTCATTAAATATCACAACAATAGAAATCAAGAACAAACTTAAAAATAACAATTTTCAACACAACCTCTGAGGAGCAGGAAATAAAATAATCATATAAAAAATCAAGTATAAACCCCAAACTTAAAATTGACCGGATCTTTTCTTTAATAACTTATTATATTTTTCACATAGCGCATAGAATACCAAACTGATACAGCAGAGGAACACCTTTTTAGCAGTTTTACCTAAACGTACTGGCTGGGGTTAAGGCTTACATTTAGTATATTATCTAATATTTTCTTTTGTTTGATATGTTTTTGGTAAGGCCTCTACAGTATCTACCTAAAAATCCAACATAAATGTACAGTTAAAAGGAATGGAAATCAGCTATATATTAATCCTAAAAATAAATATGATTTCATATTAGAATACATATTGTAATTTCCGTATTCAGTGTAATAATCCAATCCATTCAAATTGTGTTTGTTCTCTTTCAGGTTCCAGGAGAAGGGGAACCTGGAGGTTCTGCTGTTCACCATCCAGAGTCGAATGAGAGCCAACAACCAGAGGGTGTACACGCCTAAAGAGGGAGCCCTGGTGGCTGATATCAACAGGGTGAGACGGATCACGTGTCTTCTTAATCTGATGAATCTTATTATTTTATCTATTAAGTGAGGCATCATTTGGTCCATAAAATATCAGGAAAAATAGCCTTCACAAAGCTTGTTTTGGCCAACCAACCTTAAATATATTCAGTTTTCACAAGCTTTCACATTTTATTAACTTATTAATTATGAACATATTAACTAACCAACCAGTTGACTTCATATAAAGAGTGTCTCTCTTTTGACCAGCATAAAGTCCGTGTTTTGAAGCCCAAGCATACACAACGGGTCACAATGCATTCACTCGGCAGATGCCAGTCCAGAGGCAACAATTAAACACAAATGCATTGAATTATACTCGTTATACTATAATGCAACTCAGTAAACTGTAAAGAAAACAAAAACATGGGCTCTTTGAAGCAGTGACAGGCAAACACATTACAAAAAATACAATAATTAAGGCAATGACCAACAAAATAACCACACTAAAAACATCTTTAGTTACGGCCCTCTTATGCAATTGGATCATCAAACATTAAAGTATTGTTGAACTTAAAACTGAAATACCAACCAACTTCAGGAGTTGCTTTGTGACTGACGGATCCTCTAACATATTTATTGATGGGATAAAAGGAGCTCAAGCAAAGAATTTTATAAAAGTGAACAAATAAAGTTACCTTTACCACCTAAACTACAAACATCAACAAACATCCTCTCCTGATCTGCGTGCAGGGCTGGGAGCGTCTGGAGGGGGCGGAGCACGAGCGGGAGCGCGTCCTGAGAGATGAGCTGATCCGACAGGAGAAGCTGGAGCAGATGGCCAGGAGGTTCGACAGGAAGGCGGCCATGAGGGAGACCTGGCTGCTGGAGAACCAGAGGCTGGTGGCTCAGGTAACACATCCAAAAACAACACTATGGTATCATTTCATCTGATTATCGCATATTTATTATGAGGGGAATCTTGAAGAAGATCTCAATTAGACCATCTGATTATATACCATTACAGTATTTTCATTCATTTAATGACACAGCAGGTTGTATGCACATGACTATTGATGATTCAACAGACGGCCGTTAGAGAGATATGGCACCAAATAAAAGGTGACAAGTAAAAAAAAGGAACTTTCTTCCGCAGAAAGTTAGTCAGAGGAATTTAAAGAACATCATTTGTATGTTGTTGTAGAAGTATTTTAATCCTTTACTTTTAGGTTTCTTTTGTAGTTTTTTACCTCTAGTAGACCTGTGTCATAAACCTGCTTACTTTGTGCACGCAGAGGAGGATGGACATGCCTGATATGTCCTGCCAGTTGTTTAACAGTATAAGACTGACCTACAGTTGGCAGTAATGCACCAAATGTCACTGCAAAGGGCCATAAAAAGGCAGTGCAGAAGAAGACAGCAAGCTAGTCAACATGGATCTAGACCAGTGTTTCTCAAACTTTTTCATACAAGGACCACTTAACCAATAAAAAACACCCGCGGACCACCTAACTCCACAAATATAAAAAAACACATCGTTTTTCTAGAACAGATTAGAAATCGCCTGAAAATGGTACAAACAGGTGGCAATATGTGCGATGAAGGTGTTGCACTGGGCTATATCATGCAACGAAACTTAAGCTCGCTCCATTTCGGAGATATTCAAGCGAGAGTTCGGAAAACTTAAATGTATTTATTTATTTAAAATGTGAAATGTTACCAATATACTCACGTACCACTAGGGGGCGCTCACGGACCATACTTTGGGAAGCACTGATCTAAACAATGCTGAGTTTGATTTAAGGTTTAATTAGAAAGGATACTCATTAGAGCTCAGGCATGCATGCTCTGCATTAAATGTAAACTTAACTTTTGTTAGCAATACAGCAAATTATTAATACTCCCCTTTTATATGAGAAAAAAATACAAGTATTATTCGCTCAACGTACCTACAACTTTTTAATGTTGAAGTTTAGAGATGTATCCGAGGGTTTATCCAACAAACCACAACGTTTCTTGTTCTCTCCTCTCCTCTCCTCTCCTCTCCTCTCCTCTCCTCTCCTCTCCTCTCCTCAGGATAACTTTGGTTATGACCTGCCAGCAGTGGAGGCAGCGAAGAAGAAGCACGATGCCATTGAGACGGATATCTCTGCGTACGAGGAGCGTGTTAAGGTCCTGGTGGACATCTCCAAGGAGCTGGAGTCTGAGAGGTACCACGACGCCAAACGCATCGACGTGCGGAAAGACAACATCCTGCGCATGTGGGACTACCTGCAGGAGCTGCTGAAGGCTCGCAGGGCGCGTCTGGAGAAGAACCTGATGCTGCAGAGGATCTTCCAGGAGATGCTGTACATCATCAGCTGGATGGACGACATGAAGGTACAACACGTTCATCACCTAATGACATGTATTCTATAGACTCCAAACTGATCAGATCACTGCCGTCTCTCTCTAGGCCCGCCTTCTGTCTCCTGACTTTGGGAAACACTTGCTGGAAGTGGAAGACCTGTTGCAGAAACACGCTCTGCTGGAGAACGACATCGCTCTGCAGGCAAACCGAGTGCAGAAGGCCAGCGCTGCGGCTCTTCAGTTCGCCAACGGAGAGAGTAAGTGCAGGGGCTCAACAGACCCTTTCTACTGTTGTTGTTAGAGATGAGGACTAAAGAGACCTTCTTCAGCCCACATATTATGTATTCAGCACCTGAACAAATCTTTCTTTTGCATTGGGTAAGAAAAATATATATCATTTACATAATTTTTTGTTCAGATATGTTCACCTACTTTGTCAAAGTTCATAAATTGCTTTGATATCATTGCAAACAATCAGAGGTCATACTGACACTGGTATCAAAACATTTCAACCAATGCTCATATCATTATTAATATATATATGTATTAGTGATTTGAATCCTGTTTGAAAAGGTTGACAAAGAGTGCTTACATGTTATCCAATAAAATAATGTTTTTAACACCTGCATTAAAGTTCATTAGGTGCAATCAGTATATGTGAGGAGTTCTTTTCCAAAACGCTATAAAAGCCAAATAGAAAATTGAGTTTGTTGTGCCATTTTGCTGTGTACTGAACCTATTCACTGCTCTATCAACGTTTCATGCCAAATCGCTATATATCCTATATATATATATATATAAATTTAATATTAACAAAATGTGTGGGTCTAGGTAAAAAATGTCATTTTCCTGACAACTATTAAAATGGATATATAGCGTTTTGGAAAAGAGCTCCTCATATGTTTTCTTATTTTAGAAAAGCTACTACATTTGACAAACTTATATAAGGTTAAAATTGGTTCAGTAGATAAAATATTGAATATATGTAATGTTTATATTGACTTTCATTTCCCCCCCCCAGGCTACAAGCCGTGCGACCCTCAGGTGATCCGGGACAGGGTGCAGCACCTAGACCTGTGCTACCAGGAGCTCTGCGAGCTGGCGGCCCAGCGGAGGGCTCGCTTGGAGCAGTCCCGCCTCTTCTGGAACTTCCTGTGGGAGACGGCGGAGCTGGAGAGCTGGGTCCGAGAGAAGGAGCACCTCTTCTCCTCCCTGGATTACGGCAAGGACCTGACGAGTGTGCTGGTGCTGCAGAGCAAACACAGCGCCTTCGAGGACGAGCTCGGGGCCCGCCGTGCAAACCTGGACCAGGTCCAGGCCGAAGGACAGAAGATGATCGAGGCCGAGCACTACGGCTCCCCGAAGGTCCAAGAACGCATGGACGACATCAGGAGGCAATGGCAGCAGCTGGAGGAGCTGGCTGCGTTCCGGAAACAGAACCTCCAGGACACCCAGAGGTTCTTCCAGTTTCAGGGAGACGCAGATGAGCTCAAGGCCTGGCTGCTGGGTGCAAAGATGCAGATGAGCAGCGACGACGTGGGCCACGACGAGTACACCACCCAGAGGCTTCTGAAGAAGCACAGGGACCTGAAGAATGAGACGATAAAGAACGGAGCCACCATAGATGCTCTGTCCAAACAGGCCAACGCGCTGCCGGAGGAGCTGCAGAACACGCCGGACATTCAGAGACGCCTGAAAGACATTAAGGACCTGTTCATGGAGCTCATGTCTCTGGCCGACCTGAGGCAGAAGAAGCTGGATGACGCCATGTCCCTGTACACCATCTTCAGTGAGACAGACGCCTGCGAGCTGTGGATGGGGCAGAAGGAGACGTGGTTGGTGGGTTTGGAAGTGCCTAAGAAACTGGAGGATCTGGAAGTAGTACAGAATAGGTACACAAAACATTTTATTATAACTTCCTGAATGTCTTAATTTGATTTGATTCTGGAAACAATAGCTCTACCAAATGAATGTTGACAAAAACGAATACAAAGCATATTTTTTTCATGTCTGATATCATAGTTTGTATGCAACATGTGCATTGTACTTTGTTTATTCTAATCTACATTTTTCTTGTTTTCAGGTTGAGCATGCTTGCTCAAGATATGGCAAACGTTCAGTCGAGAGTTGATGACGTGAATAAAGCCGTGAAACAGCTCGAGGACAGCAGACACCCTCGCACCAGAGAGGTCAAGGAATGTCAGATGCGACTGAATAAGAGGTGCTTTGAATATATTTTCAATACATTTTACAAGTCTTTTATTTTTGTATCAGCATTTCCAAGCAGTGTTACACCTGATATGAATTACAAAAAAAGTTCTTGATTATTTCTTGGCAACACCTTATTTTATAGAATTCCTTAGTTATCTCGAAGAAGTAGTATATAATATAATATAAACTTTTTCTACAGTACATTTTACAATACAACAAGAAGTTTCCAATAATAATAATAACTTTATAAATGTTTCTTGATTGTACAGTACATTAAGCTGTCCTTCCACGGGATTTGCCACATTCCTAAAAAATAAATGATTCTTTTTAGGTTATTATTTGTATTTAGGTTTTAATTGTCATGTGGGTATTTGAAGGGCTCATGGCAGGGTTTAAAACATACCCTACAATCAGATTAAAGTGATGCAAAGGTCCATTAAATACCTGTTTTTCAGGTGGGAGGCCTTCAAGGCCATGGTGGAGGACAAGAAGAGGAAAGTGGATTCTGCCGCTAGTCTGAACAACTACGGGCTAGAGTGTGACGAGACAGAGTCCTGGATCAAAGACAAGACTCGGGTGATCGAGTCCACGGCGGACCTGGGCAACGACCTGGCAGCCGTCATGACCATCCAGAGGAAGCTGTTCGGCATGGAGAGAGATCTGGCTGCCATCGAAAACAAGCTCACCTTCCTGAGGAACGAGGCCGACCAGCTGGCTAAAGATCACCCGGAGAGCGCTGGAGACATCCTGGCCCGCAGAGGGGAGCTGGACGCAGCCTGGGACGCGCTGAGAAAGACTCTGAAGGACAGAGAGGACTCTTTGGGTGAGGTCAGCAAGTTACAGACCTTCCTCCAAGACATGGACGACTTCCAGTCCTGGCTTTTCAAGACCCAGAAGTCTGTGGCTTCAGAGGAAAGCCCCGCCACGCTGCCGGAGGCCGAGGAGCAGCTCAGCCTTCACGACGCTGTGCGAGAAGACATCAACAACCACGAGGAGGACTATCACCAAGTGAGGGACACCGGGGCACAGGTCACCCAGGGCCAGGAGGACGATCCTCAGTACCAGCAGCTGGAGCAGAGGCTCAACGGGCTGGACCGAGGGTGGGTCGAGCTGCAGAAGATGTGGGACAACCGGAAAGGTTTCCTGGACCAGGGTCTGGGCTTCCAGCAGTTCATGAGGGACTGCAAGGCTGTAGAGGCCATCCTCAACAACCAGGTACTGTACTCTGTGTTGGAAGGGGGTTCAATATTACTGGTGACCCTTTTAATAATGTTTTACAAAATGCAATTCTTTAAGATTAATCAAAGTAGTCTTAAGGCCCTGACACACCAGGCCGAAATCGTCCGTTTTCGTTAGTCGGAACTCAATTTGGTGTGTCCCGCACCATCGGCTGTGACACGCCTTATTTGGCCTTTCATGGCCGACGCACAAAGAAATCACTCTGATTGGCTGTTCAGCTAGCGAATCAGTGCATGAGAAGCGAAACGGTTGCTTGAGAATGTCTTCCACGAGCAACACTCCAATGGCTGATAGCTCCAGTGCCGCACGAAACATGTTTTCGATGGACGAGAGTGAAAATGGAACGCACACGCTATTTGTTGTTTGTTTACATCACGTAGTCTGTTCTTCTTCTCTGTCTTCCGGTTGTTGCCTCTTTTGAATGACGAATACACACTACCGCCGCCTGCTGGTAAGGAGAGTTATTGCCACTCACGCATGCGCAGTTCGTACGCGTCTTTGCGGTGTGTTCCAGTGCGACACATGGCCAAGACGCAGGAGAACACAGCGACGCAACAGTCGGCGTCGGCATCAGCGAGTTCTCTGGTGACTGCTTGGTGTGTCAGGGCCTTTACTTATTACATAGGCAACGCAATTTTACATTGTCTGTTGAAGCCCTTTTTCTGATTCAAGAAGGCAAATATAGGTACAGTAGTGTCAACCCCACAAAACTTAGTAAACACTGTTAAATGTTGCCCTTATTTGATAATGTTTCTGTAATAAACATAACATTCATATCTTTCCTTTTGATTTTATATATTGTTGGAAGTTCAAAACATATTTATAATCACTTTGGCAAGTTATGGTATAAGTTGTAAAATGCTATTAAGCACTGCGACTTATATGATACACACTTCTCAGTCACGATCGGTTGTTTTCGTGAACGACCAAATCTTGTGTCACGTTGCCTTTCATAGAGGATGGTCCAGTGTATCCTCAGCTAAAGGAGATTATAAAGAGATTATCATTGCTGTCATTGCCATACTTTCGTGGTCATTTCAATCCATAAGCAACCTTCCAAAGCAAAATTGACAATTCGACCGCAACCTGGGAGACATCACTTTGATGGTGTTGCACTCTTATTGGTCCCATCGTATGTATTGATCTGCGACAGTAACAGAATGAATGTTACAGTATGTGGTACAAAAATAATTTATTTTGATGCAACCCATTTGTAATTAAACCCACATTCTGATTAGTAACTGTTATTGAATTACATGTTTTTCAAAAGTTTACAATAACATTTAAGTAGTGTAAGTAGTGACTCCCAGACACTGAGTGTACATTAAAGATTATAACTCAAAATGGTCAGTCTTTTGAAGAGTCCTTGGTCTCATTTGGTGGGGGTTAGCCTTTTTCGGATGGGGTTAGTTATGCAGGTAATTACAGGTAGAGGTATTTAAAAGATGTGGTATGCAGGAATGCAGCATGGTCAGTTACCTCACAGCCGGTCGTATGTCTCAAGGGTGTTTTGTCTTTTCCTTTCTCTCCTTCGTGTTCAGGAGTACACATTGGCCCACATAGACAAGGCTGACACGTCGGCTGGGGCAGAGAAGGCTCTGAAGAAGCATGAGGACTTTGTGAGCACCATGGAGGCCAACGAGGACAAGATAGACGGCGCTCTGCAGGGCGGCCAGCGGCTGGTGGACAGCAGGAACCTGTACTCTGGGAAAGTGCAGGATAAAACCGACTCAATCCGAGACAGGTCAGTAGCGGTTTTTCTGTTTTCTGTTTGTTTCTTTTCCGCAGTGTAACTTTTCAAACTGGTTTTGGTCAGTAGGAATGGTTGTCTATGTTTAACAAGCATTTCAAAAATCCCCCTTGACTGAATGCTCTTTAGTTAAGAGTAAAAACACTTTGCTGAATGTGAGCAACAAGACACATTTATCAGATGAATTACTCCTACTTAGAGCAAAGTGAAACTTCTAAGAGCATCTCTCAAGTGATCATATAATGAATCTAATTTCTATAATAATAATAATACATTTGATTTATATAGCACACTTTAAAGTCAAACGTCATCTCAAGGTGCTTCACAAAGCTATAAGGAAAAATAAGTAAGAAGATATCTAAAGGAGCATATTGGATAAAATATGGCAATATAAAAAATAAAAATAAAAGGTTAAGAGCATAAAAGGTTTAAAAATAAATAAAGTAAAGGACAGTCAGTAAAATGCGGTGTGGAACAGGTGGGTCTTGAGGCATTTCCTAAAAACTGGTAAATAAATATATAATATATATAAATATCTATATACATAATACACATAACCGCATTCAAACATATCACAACAAATTGCCTGGACCTTAAACCAATGTTTATTTACTATTATTAATCACTTATTACTTGTTTTTGTTTATTTATTTTTCCTTAAAGGGGACCTATCATGCAAAATGCACTTTTGTACGTCTTTTATGAATATGTGTCCCTGGTGTGTCAGGGAACTCACCAAGTGTCAGAAAACACAACCCTCTCTCTTTTCCTCCATACACAAATCTCTAAAAATGGGGCTGCAATGGAGCTGATACAGACTGATACAGATTTGAAATTGTTCTGATGTCAGAAACGGGGAGCTCCGCCTATATGGGCAACTCTGGGCAATGAGAGGTTGCCGTGGCATGGTAACAGCATGGTAACAGCATGGTAACAGCATGGTTACAGCATGGTAACAGCATGGTTACAGCATGGTAACAGCATGGTAACATGACGCTCGTGCGGGGGCGTGGTCAGCTGCAGCTCATTTGCCACAGAATCAGCCCTTGCAAAAACAGGGCTGGAATAGAGCAAATAGAGCGAAATGAGGCATGGCTAAAATGCATGATCTGTTTGGTATTTTGAAAAAAAAAATTCACAGACATGTTTTATATAGGTATGGCCCTACAATATATTATTCAAATATAGTATGATAGGTCCACTTTAAATGTCTATTGCCAAAAGACCAAATACCAATCAGACACATGTATTTACCTAGCATATGCCCATAGTTCATTAAAAAGCAACTTAAAAAATACTACCTTTACTCTTGGACGTACCATTAAAATGATGCCTTTTAAAATGATTACAATCCTTTTATTTATGCAAAATACTTCGTATCTTCAGTAGAAATTAAGATGTGAAAATATCAACGACAATACATCAACAACAAACACTAGGAACTAATATTGTAAACTGTACAGCGTGATCTGTCATCTCCTCTTTACCAACTTTAGGGACCTCTGGATTCTGACTTGTATCATCACTTGAGTCCAGTTTGAATCATACTGTACAGGCCTTGATTAATATCGTAAAATAGATTGAAAAATAGATCTGTTCCGTAAATTTTTCTTCTTCAGAGTTTCTAATGCCTCTGCAGTAAAACAGCTTTCTTATCGCTGTATCATTTTCTGTGAACAAGAGGCATTACAGGTGGGGCACGGGAGCTTGTCCCATTAACTCCCACAATTCAGCACGGTAGACAGGCGCCCGCAATAATGGATATTGATCTTTAGTGAGAGCTCTTCTTCACGGTGCAGCAGAGACACTGATAACTGTTCTGGGTTACTGTGTCAGGTATTTTTCTGTGCGGGGGAGGAGTTCATGATAATAAATCATCTCTCAGTCATTCTGCATTTCCTCCTGTTACGTCACTTACAGAAGTGTTGAATTACAAGAAACATCAGATCAGTCTTGGGTAGAATTTAAATGAAATTACTCGTGTTTGACTTTCAGGCATAACAAGAATAAGAGGAGAGCCCAGGAGGTGTCGGAGAAGCTCAGAGACAACCGCGACCTGCAGCACTTCCTGCAAAACACCCAGGATGTGAGTTCACCGTCAGTTCACTGTAATCACTGGATAACATCAATTAGCACATTCATTATTAACTTCACTATATCTTCAACGAGAGCTGACACCACAGTGTTGATTACTGTACTCAATTGACGTTGTTTAAATCAACACAATGTGACTTTATTATTGTTATTTATATCTTCCCTATTTGGGATAGAGGTCCCATTTGGCTAATTGGTAAATGCTCTGTTTTCAAAAGATAAAGAAATAAATCCATCTCAAAGAAAGTCACCCCTACACAAATCTAAAATGCTGACTTCCCAAAACTTTCCCAAGTTTTTTTTTTAATACAGTGCATGCTTGAATCTTAGCTGTTGTTTTTGTGTGTGTGTTTGTGCTAATCCCTGATACTCACCCTTCCTCTGTGTGCTTCAGCTGACTGTGTGGATCAACGAGAAGATGCTGACGGCTCAGGACACGTCGTACGACGAGGCCAGGAACCTCCACAGCAAGTGGCTGAAACACCAGGCCTTCATGGCTGAGCTGGCCTCCAACAAGGACTGGCTGGACAACGTGGACCAGGTTAGCAACGCGGTGTATGAGAGAAAGACGATGATACAAATCGACTGTTTATGACATGAATATCTGGACAATTGTGCTTAAAAGAACATGTATTGATAAAATATTGATTACGTTATAGGGGATGGGGTTGAAGAAGTGATTCATAGTCAGAGTATAACCTACAGTAGATGGCGCTCAGCACATCTGAGATGGAGAGACGGAGGGAGCTGTTGAACAAAACATATTTTAGCAACCTAAAATACTCAAATAACAATTCAATTTCACGGTATACCTTGAATATTTTCGCAGCTTTAACTTGTTGTGCCTCAATCGGTTTGAATGTTTCTGTTATTGTGAGTCTGAACCAACCAAGGACACAACACAACACAAACAAACTGACTGATCGAGGCACACCAGAAACCCCCGTTTTATCGTTTTGTCAAAGTAGTTTGGTGGCTTTAGCAAGAGCATCATGAGTTTAGTTCCACGTCAGAAAGGACTGGACATGGCTAATCTTGTGTGCCAGTAGTCCTGTCTATCCCTCCAAACTCCATGCCAACTACCGTCTACTGCAGTGGTTCTCAAATGGGGGTACGCAGACCCCTAGGGGTACGTTGGAGTACTGCAGGGGGTACGTGAGATTTATTTTATGTTAATGACATTTAAAAAAAAAAAGATACATTTTAGCAAAAGTAACGAAGTTTGAGCAGTGTGGGTTTTATATTAATAGACTAGAGTTACACGTATTTCAAAACACGAAGTGTAATAACTGCAGTTGCCTCCCTGTCAGAATGACAAAGATCCTCAGTGAAGCACAAGCCCATGTTTCTCACTAAATTGTAAGAACAACTTATTAAAAAGATCAGTTCAATGTAACTAATCATCGTCTTAGTGTTATTGCATGATATTAAAATTGGTTGGTCATGAATTTAGTGATGGATTGTAAACATTTGAAATGTAGCATTTAAGTGTTTCTCAGTTACAAGGTTATTGTTTTAATAAATCAGACACCGATGGTGCAGCGCCCTACTGTACCTCTTTATATAGGCTTTTTTTCCCTAACAAATAGTTTTTGCGCTGATCAGGGGGGGGGGGGTACTTGGCTGAATTTTTTTTCATAGGGGGTACATTATTGAAAAAAGTTTGAGAATCACTGCTCTACTGTGTGGAGGAAACTTCTGTGTAGCAATGCAGTGGGAGTCACCGACTCATGAAGGAGACACGAGGAGAGCAGGAGTTCTGATGTCAAACACTGAGATGTAATACAAGTATCGGCCGGAGAAATTCACATCACAAGTCACAGCAGCCAGAGGTTCTGACTGCACGGGTGGGTTGCCAGGTCAATTCTGATCAGCCTCTCATCTGGTAGACCATTTAACTAGTTTACAGAGAGTCATAATCAACATATTGGGGATGGGCCTTGGTACCTGGAGACTGTCTCTGACCCCCTGCTGTGCTTTGAAGCCAGCGTTCTCAGAGTTTTATAACTCCCTACTCCCTACCACCACATCAAGTCATAAAACTTATTGTATCAACATGTGGCTGCATTATCACGTTCCTTACGGGAGATAAGGATCAGGGCTGATCGTAAATGTCAACACACAGGAAAGGGTTACATTCTTGGAGTGAAGACAGAATTATTCCCTCACATACTGTATGTAATACTTTGACTAAGGACAAGTACCTTGTAAAACACGATCAAACGTCAAAGCAATACCTTTGTTTTCTCCTTATTTTACAAACATTACTAGAAGATATTTTCTTCTTTTTTACTTCATTGAAAGACTTCAGGTGATATTTGCATCATCATCTCTCTTTGTGTTGCTGCATGCAGGAGGGTCAGGAGCTCATGGAGTCCAAGCCTGAGCTGGAGCCCATCGTGAAGGAGCGTCTGGACAAACTTCACGAGCTGTGGGACACGCTGGAGTCCACCACCCAGGAGAAGGCTCGTCTGCTGTTTGATGCAAACCGCTCCGAGCTTTACGACCAGAGCCTCACGGACATGAAGACGTGGCTCGGGGGTCTGAAGCAGCAGCTGCAGAGCGGGGAGGAGGACGTCAAAGACCTGACGAAAGCCAACATCCTGCTCAAGAAGCATCAGGTCTGCGTCTCTGCAGAAAACACTACATATTAGATTTGCTCACAATCCACATTCTTAATCAGGTGTAGTTACATCTCACCGGAGCTCATGTGATTCTTTAGGATTAACTTTGAGCCAGTTTTTGTCATATATAGATGGAAAGCTAAATATATGCATACAAATGAGACAGTGGTCTGTAATGATTGTATGTTCAAAGACAAAAAATTATTACAAAGAACACAAACAACGACCAAAGTAATCACCTACATCAGGGCTGTCAAACTCAATTTCTTCGCGGGCCACATGTTGGTTGCACTCAAAGGGCCGGTTGTAACTTTAATACTATATATAAAAATACATATATAAATATTTGATAAAATAATGTATTATATTACATTATTGCCTCTGCATTGGATTATTATCGGATAGGGTAATAACTTCGTAATTAACTATACGTCTGAAAGCAGAAGTCTAGGGCAAATAATTGCAAGTCTCTTCACTGAGAATGTCACAAAATGATTTAAAAAAAAATCTAATTCTGAAGTTTCATGGTATCAGCAGCTTGAAAACTAAACTCAGTTAGAATTAAATAACAGCATGGAAGCGTTTGCTTGGTTTACCCTGCACTACATCCTGATTAGGCTTCTTGAAAGGCTATTCATCTTTTTTGCTGTAATGGTGTCTCTCCGCGGCAGATGACGGAGAACCAGGTGCGTGAGCGGGCGCGGGAGCTGGAGGAGCTCCAGGAGGCGGTGAGGAAGCACGGGGGGGTTAGGGAGGAGCAGCCGGAGCTGGAGGCGGAGCAGCAGGCCCTGCAGAGCGGCTTCCAGCAGCTCCTCACCCCTCTGGCGCAGCGCAGGGGCAAGCTGGAGGCCGCCAAGGCCCAGCACCAGTTCTACAGAGACCTGGCCGACGAGCTCGTAAGCATGGACTCATATTTCTGTCATGTCTCGGAAGATTATTTAAAGGTCACCTATTATGCAAAATCCACTTTTTCATGTCTCTTCTACATCAACATGTGTCCCCTCTTCTTCATGTCTCTTCTACATCAACATGTGTCCCCTCTGTGGAAAGAGATTCTGAACGTTTCAGGAAAAAAGATTCTCTCTCTTTTTGTCCTGATCCATTTATATAAAAACCTGTCTGAAAATGAGCTGATCAGATCTTATCACCTGAATCTCCTCCTAGAGCACCATTGTGTTCTTTGTAACCAAATATCTCCCAGAGGGGCGTGGGGAGGGGCTCCTTATTTTCATCTAAAGTAACAGACAGAGAATCAGCACTTTGGAAACAGGGCTGAAACAGAGGGGATTATGGGATGCTCCAATGATCTGTTTGGTGTTTGGAGCCAAACACTTCAGAGACATGTTTTGTATATATCTGAGACCTATAATATATTGATGAAAAACAGTATAATAGGGGACCTTTAAGTCTCTGTGCGCCCCTGTGTGTCACCCGGTCCTGATTGTGTCCACCTGTGCCCCCTCACCTTGTGTATATATGTCTCCCTTTGTCTTGTGCCAGTTCGTCTTGTTGTGTCACGTAGACTACCAGCACCTATCGCCAAGCCAGGATCATTGTTCTTCCCAGTGCCTTTTTCCTCTATTGAGTGATCTTTTGTTTGAAACCTTGTATACTGTGCCAAACCCAGTAAAGGACCTTATTTTGAAAACACCCTTCTGTGTCGAGTTGTGCGTTTGGGTTCAGGCCTCAGAGTTCGGTTTTGACAATTTCAGAGCTAAATTAAACATTTAAACTCCCTGCTCTCACAAAATGATAGATAGCACATCAATTAAATAAACGATGTGGGATTAATGTTGGCTTCTGAATGACAGCAAGATAACACCTTTTGGGAAATATTGAAGACCGAACTTGAGAGGGGTTTCTTCCCCCAAAATGTTAACTTATTAATTTGAAAAGTAGGTTTTCAATGATAGTGTGTACTTAGTATGCAGCATAGTAAGACCTCCAGCTCTTTCCATGAAATTGACTCTGCAGGTGGGTCTGTGTAAAAAAGCTTTAATCCCTTATTGGTTTCACCGCCTAAATCCACTTTAGTCAGATGGAGATGGTTTAAAAAACGATATTTGCTGTTTGAGATGTTGAAGACCTTCTTTAATTTTTTATGCTGTGTGCACACTGTTAGATTCTGAATGCTCAGCTGTTCCTCAAAGGAAACCAGTCTCTACTTTTTACTCTAATCTTGTATTTCTCCTCCTCTTCTCTCTCAGCTCTGGATTGATGAGAGGATGCCCCTGGCAATGTCACAGGAGCACGGCCACAATCTTCAAACTGTGCAAATGCTGCTGAAAAAGAATCAGGTGAGGGTTTTCTCCCTAAAGGAAACCGTGCTGCTAATAACAATTCTTACTTTCAACATTTATTCCCATTTTTTGTTAATCTGGAATTGTGTTCTGGATTAGTTGTTCTGTAGGTTTATAAAATGTCAGAAAATAATAGAAAATGCCGCTCTCAGTGTCCTGAAGCCTAACTCTTCCAAATCCCCCAGTTTATATATGGCCATAAATCATCCTATTTTAGAAGCTGGAGCATGCATCAAAATTATTGTTGATTATTTCTCAGCTGATTGTCTATACTCTGCAGGAGTTATTTTCATCTGATAATCAAAATAGTGTTTACTTCCTATATTGCAAAAGCAAAACAAACATGCAAAAACATCTCCTTATATATAATTTTTGTGCGATAAGACCTTTCCTCGACATAATCAGCTGGTCTGAGGTATTTCTTAAGATATGGCTACATGTGGACACAAAAATCACAAGAAAGCTCTACGGCACTCGTTTTAAGCAATGCATTTTCTCCATTGTGATCCATTGTAATATAATGGTAATTTAAGACCAAAAAAGTGACACGTTCAGCATCAAGCCTTCATCAGGGAGTGAAGGCAATTTTATTTATATAGCACTTTTCAGCATGTGGCGATTCAAAGTGCTTTACAGATTAAAAGCAAACGCCATTTAAGAACAAATACAGCACAAATACATGATTAAAAAGGCATTTAAAAACAGGCATAATAAGCAAAGGTAATGAAATAAATGAAATAAATAAACACAGCAGGTACAGAATCCATGACTGAAAAGGCATACTGTAGTGTGAGTATGGGCAGCTCAATTAAAAGCAGCGGCAAATAGGTGCGTTTTTTGTCGGGATAGTGAAGACTAAGTTTGTTTGTTTCCATTTATATCACAAAGGATTGATGTGTGAACTAAAATAGACGTTGCTGGGGAGGTTTAGAGACACTTGGCCACCATCATATCATCTCCACTGTCTCCCTCTCTGTCCATCAGACGCTGCAGAGGGAGATCGAGGGCCACCAGCCTCGAGTGGAGGAGGTGTTGGAGCGAGGGAGGAGGATGTCGGCGGCCGCCAGCGCGGAGGGCCGACCGGAGGCTGAGCGAATCACAGAGCAGCTGAAGGACCTGGAGGAGGCGTGGGCCCGCCTCCAGGACGAGATGACCAATCGCAGAGAGAGGCTGAAGAGCTCCAGCTCCGGCCAGCACTACTGCAACGACGCGGACGAGGCCGAGGCCTGGATCGGAGAGCAGGAGCTCTACATGATCGCTGACGAGAAGGCCAAGGTGAGGAGAGGAACGTGGTGGAACGCAAACCATTTTGAAGTTTTAAATATAACGAACATTACACATACATAAAACGGTCGGTCTAGGTGGCAGATACAGTGTACTGTACAATCAAATGAATAGGCATGTAAATAAACACAGATGATACAGGGATAACAAAGTACAGAAATCTGAAAGAATATGACGTGGGCTACTACACTTTATAATCTTATTGGTGGAACGCAACATTACTTAAGTACAATTTGTAGTTATTTGTAATTTAATATTTCAATTTCCTGCTACTTTCTACTTCCACTCTACCCCATTTCAGAGTCGAATATTATACCTTTACTTTACTACATTTATTTGATCTAGTCACTTTGAATATCCAGTATAATTCTACACAATAAACATAATCAACAAATAATTTGGAGGTTAAGATCAAACTGTATTGACCCCTATATAGTCAAATGAGCCCCACCTTTACCAGCTGCTATTAAAGTGATGAACACATTAATGCATTTACTCTATTACAATAATATAATGTAAAATATTCTAAAGTGGGCCATTGTGCGGAACGAGTACTTTCACTTTTTATACTTCAAGTTAATTTTGATACATATATATATATATATATATATATATAATATCTACGCATTCTGAATTTAGGACTTTTACTTGTTATGGAGTATTTTAAGACTCCTTCCACCTCTGGGAGCAGAGCAGAGAAGTAGACCGCAAATGTCTGAAATATATCATCTAAAAAAGGCATATCATGTTGTGAAAATAACAAGTAGCACTGTGTGCATTATCATGATGACATGGTTACAGTTTTTTTCAATCAAGTAGACACCATTTTTGAAAGTGGCCCCCCTCTATTGAGAGCTAGTAGTATTTTGTTTTGCTTTGATGTGCATCCTTATCTTTTTCGCATAATTGTACTATTTTATTTCTACTCTCCTCATTCCCATTACATTTCATGTTCAGCTGGCGTTTGAATCCAAAGCAATTTATAAAAAGTGCACTCAAAAAAGCTTCAAATAAATCAATCCTTAATTAGTGCTCTTCTTCCACTTTATTCCATGTGTGCAGGACGAGCAGAGTGCCATGCTGATGCTGAAACGCCACTTGGTCCTGAAGCAGAACGTGGACGACTACGCCGACCCAATTCAGAGTCTGGCTGACCGAGCCCAGAGGATGCTGGCTGAGGACCATCCTGATGGGTTTGTGATGGATCATTTGTTGGATCAAATGTAATCTAACGATGCTAATTCCCTCATGTTTTCCCAGACAGTTGTGGTTCTGGATGATAAGAGAGACAAGCATGTAAAGTGTGATAATTCACGTGTCCTAATCACACGCCTCATCTAGAGTAAACCCAAATCCAATCTCGTTGCCATTTTCTCATTTTCCCCCTCGTCCTCGACGCATCTCATTCCCCTCCATCCTCTCCCTCTGCTCTGTCTGCAGAGAGGAGATCATCAGGCGACAGGGTCAGGTGGATAAGCAGTACGCAGGGCTGAAGGAGCTGGCGGAGGACCGCAGGCTGAAGCTGGACCACACCTACCACCACTTCCTGCTGAGCCGAGAGGTGGAGTACCTGGAGCAGTGGATCTCAGAGAAAGACGTGGTGGCCTCCTCGCAGGAGATGGGCCAGGACCTGGACCACGTCACGGTATTGATCACGCACAAGACATACACACACATGAGAGAAATATCAACATTTTGGCAAATACAGAGTGTGGCGGCTCAATTCCCAGTTACGTTTGAGACGCCGAGAGGCTAAACTCGGCTATAAACTGTGACGCGTTTTCGAAGAGAAAGTCCATAGTGAAGCAACAAACACGTAACTGGGAATTGAGCCGCCACATTAAGTCAACAGAAAAGATGACAGCACAAGCTCACCCTCTGTCCTCCGCACTCGACATGAAACAGGTGACTTCAATAGACAAACCACACCCATGTGACAGTTACCGGAAGTGCTCAACAAACAAATAAAAGTGACGTAAACAAATAATAATCTTGGGCTAAGTAGCATTATGGCGCCTACACAGAGGGAGAAACTTAACGAGACACTGGCCACAAAATAAAGTTCACGAGGACTTAATTTGTGCCAGCATGCAAGAAACTTTCAGGATCATATTTCAGCTAAATATGCTTTTTATCATGTAGATATAAAAGAAAGTGCAAACGTTTCTCTGTTGAAGCAAGAAAAGGAGATTAATACTTCTACTGTAGATCAAGCAGTTTTTTTGATCCATTTATTTGTTTTATATATTTATAAATCATTTAAAATTATTTTGTTGCATCATTCTCAAATTCAGCCTTAAGTTGCACTTGTATGAAAGATGCTATACTAATACATTTGGATTGATTGATAAACTGTAGTTGAGGTGCTCGTACACACATTTAGGTGCTAGGCTCACTGACAAAAGAACATTACATTTTTCGTGTATATTTTAATAAATGTTGGTGTAAAGTGATCTGTTGTTGTTAAAGGATACTAAATGTTATTATTTTCCCTTAATCCTGAAAGTGCACGATTTACTGTGCAACTTTACAACAAAATGCAAATCCACCTTCCATCCAAAAAAGTACTTATTTATGAGCATTTCTGTCTTTCCCCTTCAGCGTCTGAGGGATAAATTCAGGGAGTTTTCTCGGGAGACGGGGATGGCGGGTCAGGAGCGAGTGGACATGGTGAACGAGACGATAGACGACCTGATCGAGGCGGGCCACGCCGAGGCGGCCACCATGGCGGAGTGGAAGGACGCCATCAACGAGAGCTGGGCCGACCTGCTGGAGCTCATCGACACACGCTCCCAGCTCCTCACCACGTCCTACGAGCTTCTCAAGTACGGACACAAATATGCACAAATGCACCAGAAAAAACAAGTTATCTGCATTGATCCTATCGGGATTTAGTTTCTAAACATGCAATACAACATACGTTTGGATCAGGGGTGTCCAAACTTTTACATACAGACAAATATACGAAGGGCTGGGCCACTCACTACAGGTATATATAGCCTCATGAGTTCAGTTATAAGTTAGCAAAATCAATCAACTGTAGGTACATGATGCTTGTGAGTGTTGGCAGCTCATCCCTTAAAACAGAAGCCTCAGATTGATTATAATAATTATAACTATTAAGGGTGTATTTCAAGCTTGTAAATAAGTAATTGGGCTTTTTTTCTAATCAACTAAGATTTGTTAGAAAATGTTTCCAACTTGAATTGACTGAATTTATTTGAAAAGTGGTCTTATTAACACATGAATACTACTGGGTAATATATATTTACATTTGTCATGGCCTGGCTCTTGGCCATAACAAAAAGCGTGGGAAGGACAAGAATACGTATATAAAAGGTATTTATTTTGGCAAAAAGGCAATGTGGCCAAAAACAAACATAAAGTAAGGCAAAAAAGAGTAAGCGCCCTCCGAAGTCCGGTCCTCTGGCGGGGAGAGAGATCGAGGCTCTGGCTCAGGCCTCTTAAATCTCCGGTGCGAGCTGTCAGGTGTCTTCAATCAGTGTGCCAGCAGATGTCCTCAATCAGTTTGGGCACAAGCAGAGGAAGATCCTTAAAGGGCCAACACCCCACAGGAGGCCTCAAAGCAGGGATCGTCACACCCCCCCCCTTAAAGTCGGTGTCCCCAGGACCACCGGCATATCAAACGCACCCTATCCCAAACAAAAACAAAAAGTCACAGAACACAACACATATATGCACCCTCTCTTAGCGGACCCGAATTGTGATATACCACCTTATTACCGCCATCCCCGTCTTCAGCAACCAGACCCATCTTTAGCAACACAGATATCTGGGAAGCACACTTTAAAAAGATGGGCAGAGGGAGAAAGATTGATCATAACGGCATGACAGGTAATATAAAACATCAGGGTCAACCTAACGCCTACTTGGTGTCAAGGAGCACGCGATAACGCGTCCGCAATAACATTGTCCGATCCCCTAATGTGCTTTACATCGAGACTGTAAGCCTGGAGAAACAAAGACCACCTTATCACAACGTCTCTGGATGTGACCAAGCCCACCGCAGGAGTAGCACCTCCGGTCGTTGGCACGTCCACAGTCACGAGCCATGTGGCCTGGTTTGTTGCAGTTGTAGCACACCTCCTCCGTTTGGTCACAGTCCCCAGCCATATGTCCTTGATCTCCACACCGATAACAGAACATTTCCTTGCCACGTCCTCGACCCCTGCTGCCACGACCACCATCAAAGCCGCCGCCACCACCACGACCACTTTGACCAGTGGAGCAATGCTTGGCCTTCTGGTTTCTACGCAACATAGTTTTGGCCATAGCCCGCGTAATCACGCAGGAGGACGTGACCTCCGGCACCACTGCAGAGCTCTCCCCAAACCCAGACTCAATCAGACCACCAGTCACTGAAAGTGCAGGGAGAACATCAGTCCAGACTCTGCTACCTGCCAAACCGTTGCCCAGAATAAAATGTATCCCCTCGATTGGCAAAGCTGGACGTACACCAACAGCTATTTCACCTTTAACAAGGTCACAGTCAATATACACCTTATGAACAGGATTAGGAAGAACTTTTAATCCCATCCCCCAACTCAGAACTGTGTCACCTGTGTCGCTTTCATCAGACAACGGCAAAACAGAGTCAACAATATAGGAGTCAAAAGCCCCTGTGTCCCGCAAGATTTTGATTGGAACTCTGACATTACTACCAACCAATGACACCAAGCCGTCTCGTATAAATGGAGTATAAGATGCCAAAACCTCAGATCCACATAAATGGGATTTAAGCACATCGGCACCACAGCAGCTTTTCACAGGAGCGGCCAACGCAACAGGCCCAACAAAACATCTTCCTCCCTCAGATTTTGCTCTAAGCGCAGGACATTCTTCCTTCCAATGGCCTCTTTCACGACAGTAGTGGCAATCATCGTTATTAACCACATCAGATTTGATCAAACTCGATTTCCTTGGATCCATCCCAACATCCTTCCTATTTCCTTCACAAACAGTTAGTGCCCCAGAGCGCCCTCCGAACCTGCTCTTATGAAGCAACACAAACTCATCAGCTGCCACCGCAGCTCCAGCGGCGGAAGTTACCCTGTGTTCTGTTATGTGAGTAGCAATCCTGTCAGGAAGAATATTTTTGAACTGTTCCAGAATCATGAGTTCACACAAATCGTCAAAAGAAGCGATTTCGAGAGCAGTTAACCAACGTTTAAAATGAACCGACAAATCCCTCGCCATCTCCACATATGTTTGACCTTGTTTCTGCTCAAAGGACCTAAAACGCTGTCGATAGGCCTCTGGCACCAGTTCATATGCCCTAAGTACCGCCGATTTTATCTTACTATAGCTAGAGCTATCCTCAAAACATAGGGAGGAATATGTAGACTGTGCTTTTCCTGTGAGAACACACTGAAGCATCAGAGCACAGTCTGCATCAGGCCAATCTCTAGCCCTAGCTACACGTTCAAACAACAAAAACGTGTCAGGATCACTTTCATTAAAGTGCGGCAGCAAGCGCAGGTTATTGATATCAAAATGATGAGACCTGGGCCCCTGTTCACCCCGCCCCTCACCGGACAACGCGCCATCTCTGAGAACAGACAGACGATGTCCCTCCATCTCTATCTTGGCTTTCTCAGATTCCTGTCGCATGCGCTCCACTGTAATTTCCTTCTCAATTCCCAACGCATACTTCACTCCGTCATGTTCCCGGTCATGTTCATACTTCACTCTGTCATGTTCCAGCTGCAACAACAACATTTCCTTCTGCTGCTCAAAAGAAAGTGTACTAGCCTGAAAAAGAGGTTTTAACAACACCCCCTCTTCCTTTGCAGCAAACACTCCCGTCTCACTTAACGTCACCACTATAGAGTCTTTAATGCAAAATGGGCCGCATTTGGCCCCCGGGCCGTAGTTTGGACACCCCTGGTTTAGACATATGATGAAACACACAGAAGAGCCTGAGAGATCGTTGTTTGCTTTTTCAGGTACTATGACGATGGAAAGGAGTTAGTGGCTCAGATCCACGACAAGCAGAAAGAGCTGCCTGAAGACGTGGGAGAGGACTTCAGTAAGGCCGAGTCCTTCCACAGGATGCACGCCGCCTTCGAGAGAGACATCACTGCTCTCGGAAAACAGGTGAGGATCGGGCCCTTTTTAATCTGAGGGAACCCAGCAGGCAGGAGGCACACTTTGAGGGTTTAAACCTGGAGGGAGGAGAGAGTAATGCAATACTCAAGTCATCAATGGTCCAATGTTTGTTTTCTTACATTTTTTCCAGCCTTTTAAACCTATTGCTCTAGGCTGAACCATCATCTGATCTGATTTAAAAATCTAAAGCTGTACTTATCAATATTTCTTCAGCATCACCCTACACTGCAGTTTTCCCTCTGATCTATCCCTTACATATCTTTGAGTAACACTTGTGAAAGTTGCATATTGGGCCAAGTTTTTGATCCAAACTAGTTCTGATGTCACAAAATCCTGCTCTTGTGTTCACATGATAAACTCAAATGTATTCTTTCTGAGTAATGAGAAAACTCTCCTACCTTCAGCAGTTTAATGTGAAACAGCCTTCAGGGGTGTCAAACTCAAGGCCCGGGGGCCAAATCCGGCCCGCGACTTCATTTTATGTGGCCCGCAAGAGCTTGCAAAGAATATAATACGTTTATTATACGGTTACATGCCACTTTACAGGCAGGTTGCCGATAAACTACATGTCCCACAATGCATCTCGTTTGGGGCATACACACTGAAGAGAGTAGTGTAATATAATACATTATTTTATATATATATATGATATATTTATATATGTATTTTTATATAGTCTTAAAAGTTACAACCGGCCCTTTGAGTGCAACCATAATGCTGATGTGGCCCGCGATGAAATGTAGTTTGACACCCCTGTTCTAGTGTCATCTCTGGAGATACAGTACTCTGCACAGTGAAGGTCAAACATCCATCTAAAGTAGCGAAAACCAAAACACTAGAGGAAGACTTTAACTTCATTGATTTGACTCCTGCTTCCCCTCCTTCCTCCAGGTTCAACAGTTCCAGGAGACCGCCTCACGGCTGCATGCCCAGTACGCAGGCAGCCAGGCGGACACCATCCAGGCCACAGAGCGAGAGGTGCTGGAGGCCTGGAGGGGCCTGCTGGACGCCTGCGATGGCCGCCGAGCACAGCTGGTCGACACCGCTGAGAAGTTCCGCTTCTTCACCACGGTGCGGGACCTGATGGCGTGGATGGAGAGCATCATCCAGCAGATAGACACTCAGGAGAAACCCAGGTGAGACCCAGTGCTCGGACAATGGCTTCACAGCTTTATTACAGGTCAACAATGTGACCCAATTACTGGACATAAAAATCATTTTCATTCATTTCTTATTTTATAGTTATTTTATCATTTTAAATGTTTATCTTTGATTTTATCTGTGAATCTGTGCTGTCCTGTTTCCATCCTTAAATTACTGAAAATTACTGAATTTCCTCACGGGGATTAGTAAAGGTCCATCTTATCTTATCTTATCTTATCTTATTAGATCCATTCAGTACATTTTAACATTCATTTCTGCTAATTCCAAAAGAGCAAGGGGAAGCATCTGATTTCTGATTCACACAGATGGAAAAACAAACCTGAAACCATTCCCTTTGAGTGTTTGAGTTTGACTTTTTATTCACATAATTTTTAAAAAGTCAATAGAAATGTCGACTTGATTTTTTTGTGGGTAGAGAGAAATAAAAAAAGCCCTCCAACTAAAACTTTAACTGAGTTAAATACAGTATTTATGAGTACTTTTTCATACATATTCTTTTTCGATTTTTGCTGCAGCGTGGAAACAAAAGATTAATCTCTTCTGAGTCATAGTATATCAATATCAATGTTTGCCATTTCCAACGGGTGTTTTCTCATTTCTCTTAAGACATTTACATTTTTTAGCTTTGGAATAATATCTCTTTATGAGCCTTTTTATTTTACTGGTAGGATTTATATAACACAACTACATTAAACAACACTGACATCTTGCCTGGTAACAACCTTTGCAGTTCCAGCCCCTACCAACAGAGGTAGATACACTTCAAGCATTAACAACATGTTATGACTTTCTATCCTCCCCTCCTCTGCATCAGGGATGTCTCGTCCGTGGAGCTCCTGCAGAAGTACCACCAGGGGATCCGCTCGGAGATCGAGGCCAGGGGAGGCAAATTCACCGCCTGCATAGACCTGGGGAAAGCCCTGCTGACTCGAAAGCACCGAGACTCTGCTGAGGTGAGGCTTCGGCAGCAGAGACAGCTTCTTTTCATCCTCAGCTGGGCCTTAAATTGCTGCTTTCATTAGATTTAATTACTTTTCTGGGAGAGATTGTTCTTGTCTGGCACAATGGAACCAATTGGATTGCCACGAAAGAAAAATATCCACTCATCTTTCATTCATCAGGGGGACTATAAGGCACACACTAATTAGAAATGGAAAAGCCAAAGAATTTTAATGAGCAATTGACCCGGGCCTGAATTTAATGTGCCATTAATTACTTCACAATACTAGTTCTTAGAGGATAATAGCCGGTCTCTGTGCTGAGTTGTTTAATATTGCTGATATGTAACTGCGACTGTATAACTGCTTGTGCCAGATCAAAGAGAAGATGGTGCAGCTGATAGACAAAAGGAAGGAGATGATGTTCAAGTGGGATGACAGATGGGACTGGCTCAGACTCTGTGAGTAAAAATACACCAACCTCCACCCGAAAAACAAATCCTGTACATGAATACTCTCACACATCTATGGCAAACTGCCAAATGCCATGACACTAACACATGAAAGCTCATAAACAGTATATACAAACATTTACACATGTAATAGCACTGTTGACTGCCACAAATACAAAGATGTTCTATGATTGTGTTTCAATACAATATGTATTTTCTCTTACACCGAGAGATTCAACCCACTTAACTTTGGAATCAGAGTTTAATTTATTACATTTGAATACAGCTTTCTGTTCTGTGAACGTCAGGTTGAAGTCTAGAGAAGTGTTGCTACAATTACAGAAAAGGAGTGTAATATATTTCTGACACTGTCCTCCCGTTCTTAAATGTTCTCCACGTCTTGACATGTTTTCCCCTTCCAATATATGTCCTCAGTTTCAAAGAATAAGTGCTCTACCTTTTTTTTTTTAAATGATTCCACTTTTTAATAGAAGTCTGCCTTCCAAAAAGTTTTGTAATGTTACTTTTAAAAATTGCTACACAGTGCAATTTTCAGCCCGTAACATGAACTTCCAGCTACATTTTCCCATTATAAACGGCCCCATAAAATAGTCTTTAAGTCCAAAATATATTGATATATTCATGTGACTGTATGAACAGTATGGTTCAAATTATGGCCAGCATTAATATTTATGGATACTTTCTTTTGAAATTGCTTGACTGTAAGGACTACTGTACACTGTTAGCGCTCTTTTAAAGGTCCCCTATTACACCGTTTTTCATCATTATAGTATAGGTCTCAGATATATACAAAACATGTCTCTGAAGTGTTTGGCTCCAAACACCAAACAGATCATTGCAGCATTACCCATAATCCCCTCTGTTTCAGCCCTGTTTCCAAAGTGCTGATTCTCTGTCTGTTACTTTAGATGAAAATAAGGAGCCCCTCCCCACGCCCCTCTGAGAGACATTTGGTTAGAAAGAACACAATGGTGCTCTAGGAGGAGATGCAGGTGGGGGGGTGGGGGTTACCTTGGTTGCTGATTGGCTAATGGTTACACAAGCCAACAAATCGTTATGACATCATAAAGTGGGCAAAATCTGATCAGCTCATTTTCAGACAGGTTTTTATAGAAATGGATCAGGACAAAAAGAGAGAGAATCTTTTTTTCCCTGAAACTTTCAGAATCTCTTTACACAGAGGGGACACATGTTGATGTAGAAGAGACATGAAGAAGAGGGGACA
>CALSBZ010046601.1:2501781-2523981 GCA_943591055.1 Gobionotothen gibberifrons
GAGACATGAAGAAGAGGGGACACATGTTGATGTAGAAGAGACATGAAAAAGTGGATTTTTCATAATAGATTACCTTTAATGATGTCTTTGCTGCCTGCAGTGTTGGAGGTGTGTCAGTTTGCGCGGGACGCCTCGGTGGCGGAGGCCTGGCTCATCGCTCAGGAGCCCTACGTGTCCAGCAGAGACCTCGGACACACTGTGGACGAGGTGGAGAAACTCATCAAGAGGCACGAGGCCTTCGAGAAGTCCACCGCCACTTGGGAAGAGCGCTTCTCCGCACTAGAACGCCTCACTACGGTATGCACGAACAACCAATGAGCTATAAAATCTTTTATCGATTGGGAAAAATCTAACCGAAAGAGTTACACTACAACTTTAACTAGAAATATTAGGTTCATGAGACTGAGGATGGTAATGTGTGATATAATCTTACTAAATTGATTCGAATAATTGTTTAAGTACTGATTTTTTATTCACTTATGTGTTGCAGATGGAGTTGTTGGATTTGAGGAATCAGCAACAGGAGATGGAGAGGTTCATTCAAGAAGAGAAACTCTCTGATAAGGACAGCAGGTACACACACTTAAAAATATATAGAGATATATTTATATACTGTACATCATAGGTTCTCAAAGTGTTTATGACTGCATGCCAATGTAGAGTATATTGACAAACATAGGACCACACAGAAACATTATTACACACTTCAATTAGAAAATGTGGAAAAGTCCTAGTAAAGTTTGTTGGAAAAGTTCATAAAGTATGTAGGAACGAAATTAATAATAAAAGACACAGGATAGTATGTTGAAACAAGTCATAAAAAAGCATAGCATAGTATATTTTGGTTGCAGTGTAGAATGTCGAAAAAGGTCATAGTATAGCAGGTCAACAAAAGTCATATTGTTAAAATGTCGTAGACAATCTTATTATAGTATGTCATCAAAATAATTTAAAAAAAGTTTCAAGTATGTATAAATAAAACATGTAATAGTGTAGTATGAAGACACTCAGTTTGAGGCTGTAGAAGAGTAATGCATTAAACGTTAGCCATTGAAGGACAAAGAAATGGACTGGGTATAATTAAAATAAAAAACCCAGATTTAATGTCCTTTGAGAAACGATGTGCTCCTTTGCATTTAGGAATACACACATGCATACAAACAATCCTCACAAACATCCTAAAAAAGTACAAGCTGTTCCGTTACATTTCCTTCCTGCACACATTGTTGCTTGGCTGCTTAAAAGTCTCTCCTCCGACCCCATGCCGCTCTCTTCCCCCCAGGAGAGAAGACACAGGCTTTGTAGAAGACTCTTCGCAGCTCTGCACCATTGAGGATCAGACTCTGGTTAGTAACTACACTCACTCTGCTCCTCTACCTGTTGGGAGCATGTTTAAGCAAATCAAATCAGCCTTTCTTCTGTACTTATTATACTAACTCCTTTATTTTAAACACCTACTTTACTTACTTGCTATTAAAGAAAATAAATGTGACTGTGTTCAGACCCTATTTCAGCACTTTTAAAGATAAACACAGATTCATACATCACTGCTTCCCCTCCATTCATGTGTTTTTTCTGCCTTCTTCCCCTTCTCCATCCGTCTGGTTTTGGGGCAGTCGAGCCCATCACTTTCACTTTTTAGATGCTTCATTGATTTCAGGCACATCAATTACAGAGAAAAACATGCATGTATATTTTCCTATTTTTAAAAAAAACAACACAATTACACCCCTATTACTGTACATCAAAATGTCTAGTTGTTTTCAACCACAATTCATTTAAAGTGCATCAAAAATCTTTAGTTTTTTCAACAACAATTCATTTAAAGTGCATCCATCAGTTATTTTGCTAAAAATATGTCATCAATTGTCCACATAATTTTAATTGCGGCATCCTTAAACTCCACTCTGTCCCTGAGAATGTAGTCACGGACCATTGTGAGGCCAACCTTTACCACTGACTGTGTGGACATGTGGCATTTCTTAAAGGCGGTTAGGTTCCTCCAAATTCCTTCTTTCAAGCAATTAATTACAGCCTGTTTTTTGTTCTGCCTTCTTCCCCTTCTCCATCAGTCTGGTTTCGGTGCAGTTGAGCCCAGTTCAGGTCAGCTGGAGGAGACTGCCGGTGACTCCACGGTGCCCATCGAGTCCGAAATGAGGGAGAGTGGTTCTCTGGAGCTGGACCCCTCTGTGTCGGCAGCGATGGAGCCAGAGAGGGCGGCCACCATGCCCCTGGAGACCCTCAGAGCCCAGACGGTGCTGCTGGAGGGCATGCTGGGACGCAAACACGATGTGGATGGCTCAGGAAAGAGGGCTTCAAATAGGTAAGAGCATAGGAAAAAAGGTTTTTGCATTTTTGCACATTTACCAAATGTTTAATAGTCTTTACATCAATACCCATTCCAGACATTCAGTTCTGTGAAATAGGAAAATATATGACCACACTGGAAAAGTTACCATCTTTCTTCACATTTCTTTCTTTCATTATTCTTTAAGTTAAGCTACATATCAAACACACAATCAATATGCACCCAAACAGCTATACCAAGCAGCAAACATGTAACTTAAACAAATATAAAAATTCGTTATACATTTAGAAATATTTTTATTTGGGAGGGATTAAATAACTCAAGCAAGTTTCATGAGTTCTCTTTCGATTTTTGTATTTGAAAGAAATTAACAAATCTACAACTTTATTTTTTTCGTTTTTGCACACGAACATCAGCAATAACACAAATATGAACCATCTACTTGATTTAAAAGTTAGTGTAGATGATGATGGGAAAATGGTGCCTATGATTTCAAGTTGATTAAACAGCAGGTCAAAGTAAGTTTGTTAGCAAGCAAGCAAGCAACAAAATAAATGGTTACAGTGTAGTGAGCTGCGATCCTTATTTTTAATTACAAAATATAAGTCTTAATGGATTTAATGTGATGTTGTTGTTCTTACTCTTAGCTACCTGAAATCAGTATTACACCCTCCTCCTAGTCTTTACATTGTTACCCATTCCAGACATTCAGTTCTGTGAAATAGGAAAATATATTACCACACGGGAAAAGTTACCAACTTTCTTTATTCATCACAGTTAAGTCTGTATTCTTTCTTTCTTTCATTATTCTTTAAGTTCAAACACACAATCAATATGCAGTTAAACAGCTATACCAAGCAGCAACAATAAGTACAGAGCTTTCTACATTCATATATATTTTATTTGGGAGGAATTAAACAACTCAAGCAAGTTTCAAGAGTTCTCTTTAGATTTCAGTATTCTAAAGAAATTAACATATTTAAAACTCCTAGAAATATACAACTGTATTACAGCTGGTAAACAGTTTTTGAAAACTCTTCAGTTTCAAGGTTTTTAGTTTTTGCACATTATCAGCAATAACAACATATTAACCATCTACTTTTCAAGTTGATTAAACAGGAGATAAAAGTCAGTTTGTTAACAAGCAAGCAACAAAATAAATCTAGCTAACAAACACTAGTTACAGTTGTTACAGAGTAAAGAGCTGCTATCATTATTTTTTACATTTACAAAATGTAAGTCTTAAAGTCAAAGTCAACTTTAATGTCAATCTTAGTTTGTGTGTACAGACAGAGAGATCGAAATAACGTTTCCAATAATCCTGAATACAACAAAATAGTATACAAATATGTATCAAATATCCTATATAGGCTATATACAATCAACAGACACATTTACATTATGCACACATTAAGATAAAAACACAACAATCAATATATACAAAATAACAGTCACTTCAATATCTATATGGAGTTAATGTGATGTTGTTGTTACTCTTAGCTACCTGAAATGATCAGTATAACACCTTCCTCCTCCTCTTCCTCCTCCTCCTCCTCCCAGGTCATGGACCACCTTGTTCTTTGTGCTGAAGCCAGAGCAGCTCTCAGCCTATAAGGATCTGAAGACTTACAGCCATGGCATCACGTACCACGGAGAGAACCCTCTGTTCCTCAGTGACGCCAGCTGGGAGATCCTCAACATCTACAAGAAAAAGAAGCACATCTGCAAACTGCGGTGAGAATCCTTTTCCTTCTGCAGGTTTTTATTTAAGGAATAGTATGACATATTGGTAAAATGTTAATTTGGGTTAGATGAGAAGTGTTTTATTTTTTAGGGGGAATTATTCTCTCAGCCAAAAAAATAGTCCCGCACATGACCTCCTGTAAAACAACAACCGGTCTGTAGTCTGTATGCTAAGCTAAGCTAGTGCTTAGCTAATTGCTTCCAAAGGAGGGTTACAGCTGGTTTGAAACACACATTAGGGATGTGTAATCAATGATTATAAAGTAAGTTAGAGCGTCATAGGTTAGATCACTGAAATAAAATGTGTTTTTGGAAACTAGTTTACTATTCATGGTACACTAAATGTCCAAATAGAAGTTCAAACAAAGCACTTTTCTTTCTGTATTTCACCACACAACAACGTTTAATTGTCTTTCCTCTCTCAGCCTTTCAGACGGCAGTGAGTATTTGTTCCAGTGTAAAGACGAGGTGAGTTTTTAACCGTGAATGGATTAACGATCAATAACTTAAAACAGCTTTTCGTGAATAACATGAGACTGAAAGTTCTGGACTTGGCATGTGATTATATTATCTTTGACCTCATGTACTGTAAATATATAGTTACAGGGAATAATCAATCCTGCAGACCATTCATTCATATCTTTTAGTTTTAAGAGCTATATTAGTTTGACACGTGTCACTAATTTGGTCAAAGGTTATTTCTGTAAGTAGCCTATTTGACTTTTATGAGGTTATTCACATTTACATCCTGTAAGCGAAACTACCCTAGAGGGAACATTACAAGTGATAATAATCTACAGCAAGCTTGTTTTTATCTATATCAATCTAAATGTTTGAACCCTCTCACTTGTTAATTCAAATAGACCAAGAGACAAAACCACACACTGCCCCTCCGGAGGTGGACTTCCCTCGCCTCTAAGCCTCTGTGTTTGCGTTTAATTTCAGGAGGAGCTCCAGCGTTGGAGCCAGGCCATGCAGAGGGCCTTCCAGCCCCTGGCAGCGGAGGAGGTGTCGGGGCCCTCGGGGGCCAAAACCCACAGCCTGCCCCCTCCCTCCTCCTCAGCTGCCCTGCCTGAGCCCAGCGCCGCCAAAAAAGAAAAGAAGTTCAGTCTCGCTGGCAAGAAGAAGTAAAGGAAGATGGGAGGCCAACGGGAGGGGGGGAGGTTGTCATGGCAACCTGGAAAGAGAAAGTAGTATTTGTGTACAATCGGTCGAAGCCAGCTTTTTAATCACTAGGTTTTTTTTATATTATTTAGCGAGAATTATTGTAGTTTAGGTTAAAGCCATCACTATTTTGCCTGTATTCAAGCGTACTGTTGCAAAGGTCCATTTTTTTCTTTGTGTTCTTTATAACAAAATGCCAAATTCAAAGCAATTCAATTAAAGCACAGGAATGCTCCTTTTACACTCAACCAAAGAATGTTTGTTAAACTTTTATTTTGTTGCTTTTGCTGCAATTTTTAGCTTCAGTTTCGGCAAGCTTTGATATAGCCATGTACAAAATGAAGGCCTGTAATGAACAAAGGGTGACTCAAGAGTACTGAGGAGTACTTTAATCATCCTGCCTTATACAATGGTTGTGAACTGTAATACTGTGCTATTTGAATTTGGAGCACTAAAGCTTGAGTGAGTTTAACAGGCTTTAGAAAGCTTTGTAAATGCGTCGTGGGGACTTGGTGATGAGCTAAGCGCAGTGCTGTACAGTGCACACACACACACACACACTAAGTGTCATTGCAGGCATGCAAAGTAAATGCTCTATGCACTGTGAAGAGGTTGACTGTTGAGATTTTTAATTGATGACATACGAGCAGTCATGAGGTGCCACTATCGGCTCTGAATACAGATCTGGTCCGGTCGTATTCTCAGCTGAACTGTGGCAGTAGTTATTTCTGTGAACTTGAAATATATTCAACACTTGTGTATTGAACCCTACATTTCATATCTATTCATATATACAGTATATATATATATATATATATATATATATATATATATATCTACAGATGCATGAAGTATGTTTTACATTAGTTTGATATGGTGCTATTGTGATATTCTTGAACCTTCAGTCAAGAGCAACTTGACCCGCCTTATTTGTCTTCGACTTTGGCTTGTAAGGTCACACATATGAAAATGTATTATGTTAGCTGAGGGTGTTTCATAGGAGAGCACATCGTATTGTGAAAAGTGAAGTCTGGTTCAATCTGACACGCATACCCAAAACAACAACAATTATTTCCGACTTATTTTGACTTATTTAAACCTCATTTTAGAAGAACATTTTTGCCTAAATAAGCTTGTTTTAATTTGTTATTTAAATGTATGAAACACCCCTCTGATCTCACAAAACTACATCTTATTTGCCAGAAAATGTTGTGGGTCAAATTAAAGCCATTTAAACTAGTTGCTCTTGTTAGGGCGGTAAAGGAGACTGGACCGTTATTCAAAAAGGTTTTCCGTTACAAGCCAAAGTCTAGGACAAGCTGTAGGTCAGATGAATCTCGACTGCTTTTCCAAACCACACAACAGGACCAGGCATGCTCTCTATCTGAAGCGATGATCAAACAGTAGCAGTGTGGAGCTGAGGGAATGTGTCTTTAAAATGAATGTAAAGGAGGAGAAGGAAGGGAGAATTAGGTACGTTTCAACAATAAAGCCATTATAGAATAAGAAATTCTTATTGATATGCATACACAGGGAATACAGAGTATGTACAGTATGTGAAACTGCATTTATAATGTCCATTTGTCACACAAACACACACACACACATACTCCCACTGCCATCTTGCCTTGTACTGTGGGCTCTGTCCCTGAACTACGACCCAACTCAAGTGACCTCAAAGGAACGATGGAAGTCAGGTGAAGAAAGATTAAAGAGACTGTTCAGCTCCAGAGGACATATGGTAGCGCCACGATGATCTCTGTGCAAAATATTTACATTTTTGATGTTCTTGTGGCCGCCTAAACAGGGAATACAGATATGTTCCCGTGTGCAGAGGGCCAGAGGAACATCACTCCTATGATGTACTGCTACTAGTACCAGTACTCCCATTTCTGTTATAAACGCACCTCTAAATGTTATGGGAAACTTGCATCACATGTACTAGGTCTTGTTTTAATCTGTCACTATACAGTAACTCAGATTTTGACACTTCCTACTCCGTCACCTCCTCCATCCACTTTTATTCCTCCACTCCTGCCTTTTCTGTTCAGTGGTTTTTAATCTGCATTTTGTACTCTCTAGCTATGTAAAATATCCCAAAATGTTGGAAATATCAAATACATTTTGAGAGAATAAACTTTAAAATAAACTCCTTGAAACTATAAGTGTTTGGGTGTATTTGACTGTCCCTTTTTTGAGTTTTAAAATTCATGTCCAGTGTTTGCCGGTTTCATTCTAAATGTTAATACAAAAAAGGTGTAATAAAATGAATTTCAGAATAGATGTATTGAATACAAACAAGGCAGGTGTGAAACAAAAGGCATTTTTTTTTATCTGTTAACCAAGCTAATTTCAGATAAGACGAGCTGCATGTGTACATATTCAGAAATGGACAAAACGGGTGGATTTACATTCCAGTGGCTGTTGGTAAAACAATGAATAAACAGCCCGGAGACAGCGATTCCGCCTCGGGCGACTCTAATTAGATCTCAGCTGACAAGTTACAGGCTGAACACTACAGCAACACAAAGCCCTGAACAAGTCCATTTCAATCCTCACTCAATAGTGAGCATATACAGAGAGAGAGAGAGAGACAGACATACTGTGACACTGACAGACAGAGAGGGCGGGACACGGAGGAACTGCGAGACAGCAGTGGTTGAAACAAAGTGGTTTAAAACATGGTTTTTAACTGGCTCTACGGTCGGGGAGTTGAGAGCGGTTGAGAGCCGTTTCTGTGACTCCGCCCACTGCTGAAGAGGAACCACTCTGACAGCTCTCTCTACTGCAGTGCTTCTCAAAGTGTGGTCCGTGAGTATATTGGTAAAATGTCACATTTGAAATAAATATATTTAAGTTTCCGCACTCTCGCGGGAATATCCCCGCAATGGAGCGAGCTTACGTTTTCTTTCTATTGCATGATATAGCCCAGGGCAACACGTCACACATGTTGCCACCTGTTTGTACCATTTTCAGGCGATTTGTAATCTGTTCTAGAAAAACGATGTGTTTTGGGCTATTTGTGGAGTTAGGTGGTCCGCGAGTGTTTTTTTATTGGTTAAGTGTATGAAACACTGCTCTACTGGGAATGAAACAGCTACAAGTCCTTCTGGAGGTAAGCAACGCTAACACAATTACACCCAGTCTGAGAGTAAAAGCTTTTTTGAAGGTTCGTTTTGCTTGTTTACAACGTTACCTTAATGTTAACGTAACCTCAAGTTTGCTTGGAGGCTATTGTTGCTTCCTTAACAAGAGCTAGCTGTCTTAGCTAACAACAGTTAGCCGCTAACAACAGCAGCACCCCCATCTGTTGGCGGAGAGTTGTAACTTTTTACACACATTGGTGCACATAAGGCGCATTCACCCCACAGTACTTTTCCCACAAAGGTTCATGAGAACTTAGTTCATGAGAACTCTTTAGTTCTCAGTACAGATCGCGTTCACACCGGAATAAGTTCCTGGGGAAGGATTAGACAAATGAAGCCACTGATGACGTCACTTCTTCTGCTTTGGGTTTACTGGCAGGCCGCAAACAACTTCACGGCGTATACTGCATTACTGCCACCCAAAGTCTCTGGCCGAAAGTCCCCGGAGTTGGGGACTGGCTGAGTTGAAGCCTTCCGAGTAAATCGCCAGAACGCCGACACCTCCTCATCTCCACCGCTCCCATGTTTTCTTTTGTGTTGCCATTTAGTCTCTCTGGGTTTGTGCGCTGGGCTAATGCTAATAATGCGAGGATAATAAAATGGCGGCTTCACAAAACTTTTTTGGAGTTTTACGGGGCGTGGTTTGCATTCCACCCAGCCAATCAGACATAGGAATCTTTTTTTCCCACGAAAGTGCCTGCTCTTAGCAGGGACGGAAAAGGGGGTAAAAAAGGTTCTGATTAACTCATTTTAGTTCCGGCTCTTTTTGGTGTGAGCGCGACATTTCGGAACTATATCGGAACTAAAGTGGGAAAAGTGCTGCGGTGTGAACGTGGCTATTGTTGCATAAACCATAAATATCAACAAAAGAGGCAAAGTCAAAACAAGGTTCATTTTAATTATTTATTTAGGTGCAAAACGCTCTAAGGTCTCATTCAAACCTAATAGTCCGCTTCTCTGGTGCGCACCAGACGACAGTTCGTTTCATTTTTCAGAAGGTTTGGTTTGCGTTCACACGGGCAAAACACTTTAAACACAAGTCATGTGCACATTTACTACGCCACTGAACATACTTACATTTAAATGTGTACTGCCTGGATTCAGCCATTTCCGCCTAAGATTTTGGAAATTGGTCTGTGTGGGGATTTTAAGACCGCGGAGGATGCACATGTGCATCCTTGAAATTTCCTTCAACGAAGGACTCCGGCCTCGGTAGAATTCCAAGGATCCTGGACATTGGAACAGTCCTTCGGCTGGAATCGATGGCGGAGCATCCTTGAAATAGTGGCTCTGGAGGATCCTTCCTTGACATTGCGAAACACCCCATGTGCATTTAAGAGATTGGGACGTCCTTCAACATTGCGGGTCTTGATCGATTTCCGGATCAAGTCCCGAGGAGGGGAGGAGAGAGGAGTCGAGGAGGGACATTGACAACGTTATCAATCACCCGTGTACTTGAGCCCAGAGATCAAAGGTTTCCATGGAGATGTGCTGTGAAAGGAGAGCCTTTCCATTGTTCTGAATGAGAAATAGAGTATTACTTTATCTTTAGCCAATTTCTCACAGTGAGGCCTTAATAAGAGCCCGCCAGGACTTATTCTGCTTCCCCCTAAACCTCGTTCATTTAACGTGTATACTTTTGCATCTTGCTGCCAGGGGTAATTTCTCAGCCTGGCTACGGATTTGACAAAACAAATGATGCTTTCCATCATAAGATTATCATTTCACCGCAGTTGTGCTGTGAAAACTGGCTATTTACATAACAGATGCAAGAGTATAGCTGTTTGTGATACAGCGGCTGTTACAACACAACCATAGATCATCTACAAAGGCAGAGTTCCTGCACATTTATAACTTATTTTTCCCATAGTAATTTCTTACAATTTAGGTTTTTATCATGATAAAACTCCTGCATATGACGGCAGCCTATATGAGAACTAATAGCAGATTAAAAAATGCACAGCCCTGTGTTTTAGAACTGAACATTTATTTTCATACTTTTACAAACTGTTCAATTATAATACCCGAGGATATTAATTTTCCAGACTTGTGAAGGAACCCTGCATTCAAAGTTAAATCTCCTCCTGGGTGCTATCAATCTCTATTAGCCAGGAGGAAGGGAGGAAAGAAAAATGTAATTATATTAACAAGATGACTTTAGGAAATTAATATAAACAGCTACAATATGTTTCAGTATTTACATCAGAGGGAGAAACCGTAGGAGACACTAAACATGAAGAACAGCAGTCGACCCACGGATAATAAACCACCGTTATTCAACACCGTCATGATTCACATATTTAGTTTTATTAGAAAATAAACTAGATGCTTTGGAGGAGTTCCTGATGAAGGTTTTTCATGATGCTTACTGACCCTCCTTCTCATTTGAAGGAAAAGTAATTAGTAGTATATTTTACATTTCCAAGTCCAGTTCAACGCCTCTCACAAAAAGTTACAACAACCTTGACTTCGAGTCAGAAACATTTAGGGGAAGGTGCTTTGAATTCCAGCATGAACGATTTGCCATGACTCTCCAAAGCACAACATTTAATATATTTTTGAAATAGCTTTTACATCTGAAATGGCTTAAATGACATGAGAACAAAGTGTTTATAAACAACAACTTTATTCACAAGTCATTTCTGCTTGAAAAAAAAAAAATTAAATAAGCACATCATCTCAAATCTATTACATATGATACATTACACTTAATTACACAATTAGCCAATGAGAATTTGAGTACGTTTTACGATTAAACCAGATGGGTATCATTAGGGTGACCCTTCAACGAACGACAGGCTGTATATTACTTAAAGACAGCGTATGAGCATTTATCCATGAACTCATCCATACACACGCAGAGAGACAGTTCTGAGTTATTAACTTTAAGAAAAAGGTGAAGAAGAAAGAGAAGCAGCTGACCTTTGCTACTTCCCTTTCTGTGAGATATGATATGAGCAGCAGTGAAAGGCAGGCAGTCACTTCCTCTCGGAGCAGCTTCTGATGCCCTCATGCTTCCCAAAGTCCAGCATGACTATAAATATATGTGTCAAAGGGTATGTTGGTGGTGGCCGATTTAGAAAATGCAGAAATGTCACAGCTGGCAAAGATATTCTTCCTGACTGAATTTCTTTTTTTATTTTCTGTGCGCGAGTGTGCAGTGGGTGTATGGGTGTGGCGACAGAGGCTGGAGGTTGATAGAATAAACTGGCAGAAGCGTTCCTCGTCTACTTGATGAGCTTGTTGGCTCTCTGGTTCGCTTCATCGATACGAAACTTGTTCATGTCCGCCTGGAAGAAGAAAGAGAAGAAACGGATGATCAAGGGGTTGCTATACCAGTATACCTCTCTTTCATATACAACTCACTGACTTATATTTTAAACACTTAAAAGGTTACCAGGGGATTGTTTCAACTCTAATGCTATTTAGCTGGTTTTAAAAGAGTTCTCTTGTGTACGTGGAATAGTTTCACACTGTCCAATGATAAACAGGAAGCAGTAATTCACCACGATGAACAGCAGCAGTGCGCCAACAAAGGCAGAGTAGAAGAAGACTTCGACCAAGTAAACATGGACAATAATAGGGATTCAGACTCATAGGCTTTGCAAATACTTAAACATTGATTTAGTTCAGTGAGCAGCCCTGGATGCAACTTAATATTTCCAACATAACTCCACAGGGTACCTTAAACTTGCATTAACTAGTTAAACAGGAAGTGGAATAATGTGAATAGTTAAGGATGAAATAATGCACGTAAACCTGAGGCCCAACAGGTTAAAACGTTTGAAATGTCATTAATGTCCCACCTTGTCGTTGATGCTGTCGATGTGTTTGTTCTGACTGTCTATCTCGTTGCCCATGTCCTGAGCCATGTTTTTCAGGTTGCCAATGATGCTGCCGACCGCGTCCAGATTCTCTTCCATCTCATCCTCACGAGCATCATTGGTTATCCTGTAAAACGTCAAGAAATGTGTCTTAAATTTGTCAATTGTGCAACTGAAATTCAACATTTACAACATGCCACTGGCAACATTAGGGTGGAGGGCCCACCTCTTGATGTAGGGTCCTGAGGGGGCAGAGGCGTTGGCCTGGACCTGCCCGTTGCGGACGCCCGACGGCTGCCTGGAGACCACTTTTCCTCCGTTGGAGTCATTCTCGTTGTCGGCTCCTCTAATACCCCATGTGCGCTTGTACTTTGAGTCCTTCTCGATAGACGACACCCTGGAGGAAAAACAGAAAGTCAATACAAGGCAGGAAATCCAGAGTTGTTCAAATAAAAACTAGAAGTGTACAAGTGTTCAATACAACCACATGGCTCTGGCATAAGCGATTATAAGGCTCACATAGAGGAAGTTAAAACAGATTCCCTACCTTATCTTATGGTACTCATCAAAGAATCCTCTTCTCCAATGTGAAAGCAATTTGGGGAGATTTTTTTCCATGTTTAGAACCAAATATAATCTCACTATGCTCACACACACACACACACTGCATATTGATGGAGAGGGGTTTAGGTGTGCTGAGCTCAGAGCAGCACACCTGTCATCCATCACATCCTGTACGCGTCCATAAGCCATTGGGAATGCTCACAAATTCTACAATCAATCTTTTACCCCCAAAAATAAACATTTGACAAGCACATGTGTAAATCTTCTCTCCATGTCATACTCGCTGCTCATGCTGTGATCATGTAAAAATCACACTGACAGATCAGAGGTGTTGCATGGAAGCGTTTGTTCCCATGAGTAGTGAAGACAGAGAGGCAGAGTGCTTCTTTTTTACCAGTTCGGTTCCCCACTTCAATTTCTTTGTTATTATCCTCGGTGTTTCTCAACATGGAAACAAAGGACTTTCAAAGATGAGGGAACAATCCCATACGTTAATGAAAATGCATCCAACTGTAGTTTTGCATGTTGGATGGCTTTAAGTACCATAACGGCCCGTCCACACAGCAGCGGTCAAAAATCTTCCAATTCACTTTGAATGGGGTGAAGTCACGTTGCCTCACTTTTCGCCGAACTGCATTGTGGGAAGCAAAGCGAAGATTTTCAGGATTCAAAAGTTGAGCAATGTTCAACTTTTGAAGCAGAGGTGGAAACGTCAGCCAATCAAATCCCGTTTATGCAAATCTGACAGTACAACCGCTAGCCAATCAAACCGCGTGTAAGCTGGGAGTGACATACCGCAGTTCATTTTCTATATTCCTAACAAAATGGAGGAGAAATTAGTAATTGCGGTAGCAAATCACCCGGTTCTTTATGACCAGTCCCTATTAACTTACCGGGATACAAACCGGAGGAACCAGGCATGGAGGGAGGTAGCAGAGACAGTGGGTGAAACTGGTAGGTTTTCGCCTGTTAGGGGATTTTATATCCAGTTTACTTCGTTTTAACATTGCTATTGCTTTGTATGTCGGGGGCGGGAGATTCATGTGATTGGTTGGTGGTCGCAAAAAATCTCCAAGCTTCAGATACGCCCACCTCCAAGATTTTTTTAACGCGGCTGTGTGGACGTACCGTTATACCCATGAGCATTGGCAGCTGTTGCCATGGAGAATGCTCCAGGCAGAGGGGCCAATCAAAGAAAAAAAAGATGTCAAAGCACTTTGTTGTTGGAGCTGGGAACACAACAACACAGTGCCGCAGTTACTAAATTCATCCAAAGATAATCCAGTGAATACATCTGACTGTATTATTTAAACGGTACCATCATCCCCTTAATCTTTAACTCACAGCAGCTGTTAGCCCTTGAGAGAATTTGAGGTCAAATCTTTTGGTTTTTAATGAAATGTTGTCTCCTTGTTTTAACCAGGAGTGTTTCACGCCTAAACAAGCTGGAGAAGTGCTTCAATGGTCAGTCAGTTAACATCTGAAAAGAGATGCCTGAAGAAAAGGCCCTTCCACTTAATATGATGTCAAAAAATAAGCAAATCAAGTTAACAAATATGCAAATTAAAATGTTCCATACTGCTTTGTTGTCTGTTTGCTCTATATTGCTCCTCAATGCGACGTTGAAACACAAACCAGCCACATGGCGGTTCCATAAACTATCAAATCAAAGCACAGCACACAGAGAGTGGAGAACAGTCTGATCACACGGAGCAGTGAAGGTGAGGCTCAGCATCTCGCTGTAGTGTACCTGTCACAGGGACACACGCACATGCCGCAGCACTTGGAGAGGTTGGTCAGGTTTTTCTCCGCCTGCCTCATGTCCTGGTTGATTTGGTCCATGCCCTCGTCCACACGCCTCAGCTGCTCTGAAACACACACACACACACACTATGTCACACTCTCCTCTTCTGTATCCAGGTACATTTTACACACCAGGAGTTTTCTTATTCTTAACTTTGTTTTGTTTTTCACCTTTACCTATCCCTTTCTAGAATGGATTAAATTAGACTGTAATTGTCCCTGTGAGGATTCCTTAATTGGGCCATAGCAGCAGCAACAAAAGGGATATAACAAAAAAAGAACATAATGCACATTGTTTAACAAATAATAAAAATGACAGATATCTCCCAAATGGGGAAAGCATCCCTTGGATAGCACTTAAAGTTAACAGGCATGAAACAAAACCCCAGTTTGCGCAAATATAGAAAAATAACCCGTCCAAGAGAAAATCTGGAGAGCATTCATAAACACTTTAGGATGCACATCTCATAAATGACTACAAATAACAATGTATGTCCTTAATCTTTCAAGGCAATACTTGAGCACACTCGAGAACAAATATGTCTTATTTAATTGAAATGCCACCTCCTTCAGGGAAGTGCTGCGGTTATATTTGTGATGCATGGTTACTGTTAAGAACACACCTTTATTAGCACAGCTTTTTAATATTTAAAACTACCCAGTTTTCTAGGTGCCTATATTAACTCAGGAAGGTTAGCACAAAATACGTCTAAGTCAGCATTTGGCACCAGTGTTATTTTTGGCAGATATTTTAGATTTAGTCTTAAGACAAAAATGGTCATTAGTTTTATTCAAATTGTAGTCCTTTTTATCCTTCATAGTTTTAGTCGATGACCACTCATTACATTTTAATCAAAAATGTTTTCTCTCTTTAAAAGGTGACATGTCATGCTTTTCTGGTTATTACCCGTCCCCTTGTGTGTTATGAAGCTTTTTCTGCATGTAAACGGTGTGCAGAGTCAAAACCCTCAAAGTACACCCTGTAGCGAGTAAAACTCTAACACAGAAAATACCTCCCCAAAACCCCTCGTTGGTGAAACGTCATCAGAGAGCTGCAGCGAGCCGTTTAGTGGAGAAAGTGAATACTGCTGAATACACATACTTTACAGAGATGCTGTATGCGAAACCAATGTGAGTTTGGAAAATTGCACAGTATTTGTCTATTTTAGTATACCTCAACAATGGAATTATGATCAGTGGAAATGGCCATGACATGTGACCTTTAAACTAATTCAGTTAATACAGGTATCTGAAATTGGAATCAAGGTGACAGTATCAGTTGTTGAAATTCGTAAAGCAACATTTCACTCTCTTAACACTTTACTTGTGTAATGTGAGTGACGTGTGCAGATTCCCAGAATCCCAACAAATTCAACCAATGACAGGGATGCATTTTGACAGACAAGATGGACAATTGGGAAAAATATCCTGTATTTTGAATGTCCGATAGTCCACCATTAACACCTTAGTCCCGTCTCGTCAACGAAAAAACAAAATATACATTTAGACATTTTTATCAATTTTTAGCTTGTCATCGTCTCGTCTTAGTCATGTAAAAAAGGTCATTGACGAACATCTTAAGTCATAGTTTTCGTTGACGAAATGAACACTGTTTGGCACAGACAGAAAGAGGAAACATTTGCATCAAAGCTTGCAGTGTTGTCATTAATATATCTACCTCCTTGCTCGTCCAACATCACGACGGTGTTGATGCCGGTCTGTTTGCTCTGAAAACACAAGAGGACAGATCAGAACTAATGAAACCATTACAGACAGTAATACATTACAAAGAATGGAAATAATCAGGGTTGGACACAATCAAACGATTTGATGAGGATGTTGTCTGTTCAGAATTCTACCACTATTATTCATTTAAAAAGTGTATTAGTTACAACCATTTCTGTTGGGGGAAAATACTGAATGTACTCTTCTTATATCAGAGTAGCACAAGATAACAAAGGCCCTACGTAGCTGTGTACGTAACAGGATGAATGATTACCTAGAAGAGCGTCAGGACTGTTTTAGGCATATGAGAGCTATGTGATTAACATGATCAGCCTCTATGGAGATAGACATATGACTGTCATGTTTATTGTTTACGCAGGCTCTAGCTAATCTGAACTAAACATTGAATACTGCTTTGAACCGGTATTCCTCCATCTTGTGACTGTAACACTTACGCAACGATTACGAAAACTACGTAATCGAAATATAACGATTATTTTTGTATTATTATTTTATTTTTTTGTTTATTTCAGTTTAGTTATACTTTAAGTTCAGGGTAATCAACTGTTAAAAACATACTATTCAAAATAAATAAATTGATGTTTTCAAAGTAAATGGATAATCGTTTTTAATCAATTATTGACCCAAATAATCGAGATTATGATTTTTGCCATAATCCAGCAGCCCTACTCTCTTGGATATCAGCATGTGAAGGACACTGTTCAGGAACTAGTTGATGCTCTGTATGTGATGACTACTTCCATACTTGAGAGGATAATAAATACATGTATCCTGATATTGAAGACCAAGCTGGTGACGAGTGATATTTTTCCTAACAATTTCCTTGTAATAAGTGCTATTACTATCTGCATATCAAGGCCGAGTCATTTAGAAAATGTTCCACATCGTCATGCAGGTGGGGGAGATTATTAACCAACAGTCACATTCTTGTGATCAAAACACAGCAGCAGGGAAAACAAATGTGTGTCAGAAGTCTCACCTCCTCCGCCATCTGCAGCATCCTGCGAGTGCTCTCCAGCGACTGTGGAGGGATAAACAGGGGGTTTTAGTACAACAAATATATAAGATATATATATATATATATATATATATATACACACAAATTATAATTATTATGAGCAAGATTAATAAAAACAATCAAAAGATTCCAATATGGCAATTAATAAAAACAACATCTAGCCCAGTGTTTCTCAAACTTTTTCATACCAAGGACCACTTAACCAATAAAAAAAACTCGCGAACCACCTAACTCCACAAATATCAAAAAACACAGTTTCTCTAGAACAGATTACAAATCGCTTGAAAATGGTACAAACAAGTGGCAACATGTGTGATGAAGGTGTTGCGCTGGGCTATATCATTCAATCGAAAGTGAAACTTAACCTCGCTCCATTGCGGAGATATTCCCACGAGAGTGCGGAAAAATTAAACTTATTTATTTCAAATAAGAAATGTTACCAATATACTCACGGACCACTAGGGGCGCTCACCAGTCCACCAGTACTTTGAGAAGCACTGATCTAGCCTATTGAATATTAGATTCATCAAATGTTTTGAGGTCAATAAGATGAAAAACCTTTAAAAACATTTCTCATCAAACTATTTGTTTGTAGACTTGGCAACAACAGATGACCGGTTCTTTTAACGTGGATTATCTTGGACAACAAACTACCGTCCATTAGTCCAAATGACTATTAGACCACTTTAATTTAGCCCTATACGCAGCAGTAATTAAGCATCTCGCAACAATTAACACAGGAACAACAATGCAGAACTGGCTGCTCTTCTCTGTGCAATTTAAAGTTAATATTAGATGATTTTCAGCAGCACGCGACCCTTTGACCGGACAGTACTGCGTGTGAGACAATGATCGAACAATTGTAGTCAAAGATGGAACATGTGCAGCTCATTTCCCTGAATGTCCTTTCCCATCATGGAAATAATGTTGTTCATTTGATCAGACCACAACAGGGAACTACGTAATTAAACATTTAGTAATTTGGTTATAGTGAGTATACAGAGCAGTTTCCTACCCTAAAATATGAACACATGCAGAAGATCCGGACAACAAAAGAATGCTTGTTGCTTAAACATAATTCCAATCATTTGGAAATTATTTGGCTGTTCAAGCTTAGACATGTTTATGAATTGATAGTAATCAATCTAACATATTGGTAAAACAAAACATCCCATTTGATTTTGGAGTATGTATTTATTAGTTTGACATTTTAAAGAAGAAACAAATGAAGCAAGAAGAAAAAAAAGCATTTATTAAATAGAAAATATTCTTAAGTTGTTGCATTTTCAGTATGAGTAAATGTTTCGTGACAATAAAGTGAATGTTTTTTTATCTAGAGGACATTATGAGGCTCACAACTCACGAATGAGTGTCTGGTATGAATAATTCTGGTTGGAGTACACTTCATTTTGTGTGACCACTCCATACTAACCAGCATTAGATTAGCATGTATTTGGGACACGGCTACATTTTTTCTGTGACTAATCTCCAACTGTGTCACTGTGCCTACTCACTGTTGAAGTGATATGGCTGCAGCTAGCACAAAAGTTAATCTAAAAGCACACTAAAGTTGTTGGTGAACAGGAATGCAGTCAGTTCAGGTGAGTTACGCCTTTGTGTCTCTATTAATACACTGTACACAGTGAACAGAGCATCCCAAGCAGCAGAGCGCGGAAGTGACTCAGGGCATGACTCCATTGTTCCCATCACTAATGAAGTGTTAACAAGAGAGAGGGGACCAGATTCTGCCTCCTCTCTTGTGTTATGTTTGCTCTGAATACATTAATCAGCGAGTTGAGACACAGACAAACAAGGAATTGGCGAGACGGATGTGTTGAGCTCAGCCAGGTTTCTTTTAGCCTTGCCAGAACATCATTTGGATGGATGGATAAACATTAAGTTATGTCTCTAAAAAAATCCTCAAACTTGGCTAATTAAGCCCTGAAAACTGCTGTCTTAGCCAAATGTCCCAGATTGGGTTGCTGGGAAGGATCTCTGAGATACAGACAATGGTGTGGTATTTTTAAATCGTTGTTTTGGGACGGCTTAAATGGAAGTACAGTGAGGCGATGTGCATGCAGGTTCCAGCAAGCGATATGCTTTTTAATTCAAGTCCTATTCTAACACAGAGAGAATCAAACAAAGTACGGGTTTTAATTGGCTGCAATAGACCAGAATTATAAGAAAGTAGCACACAAACAATGCCTTTAATTAACTTCGACACAATGTGGAAGCCATTTTAAAATTGAGGACATGGAAACAGCCTTATGATTGGATGATATCCCCAACAATTTATAACAAAATCCATCGCTGCCCTGATATATTTCGGGACATGCTCAGAGTCTTTCAGCCATGAGTTGTTACCCAAAGAGTGTGAAGAAGTGTGCGCAGAAGGACACTGCCATGCCAGCAGCAGAAGGAGGAGGAAAATGAGAAAGAGGTTAAGTCGGAAACACACACAGAGAAGAAGAAAAAAAGTAAACAATTAGTACAGTCAGAATTACAGGAAGGTGAAGAGCACAGCTAAAAGCCCAGCGAGAGTAAATTAATGTTCCTCCATTTGAATCAGATGGCTGATCATACGATGCCCTGGGGTGCCGATGAAACAATTATCTCCTTGATAATAAAACACTTGGATATAGCTGACAACATTCAAACCGTCAAAAGCGCAGATGGGAAAAGGGAGCTAAAGCTAAATTAGGCGTAAAGCCTCACTCACACACACACACACTTCCTATTAATGCGTGGCTTTATAATCAACTGTGAACACAATGAGTCTAATTACAGACCCTCTGCTCTTTCCATGCTACTGAATATTTAAGCAACCCCAGGATAATATGTGCCTGGTATTATGTTGCCGTAGTGATGACACACTTGACAAATTGTTCGGTCGTCAACGTGGGCATGTCTGAAATGATTATTTCATCACAACAATGATAATCTTGATTATTTGTAATTAAAGCTCCCCTATTATACTGTTTTTCATCAATATATTATAGTTCTCAGATATATACAGAACATGTCTCTGAAGTGTTTGGCTCCAAACACCAAACAGATCATTGCAGCATTACCCATAATCCCCTCTGTTTCAGCCCTGTTTCCAAAGTGCTGATTCTCTGTCTGTTACTTTAGATGAGAATAAGGAGCCCCTTCCCCACGCCCCTCTGAGAGAGATTTGGTTACAAAGAACACAATAGCCGCGTTCACACCGAGTACTTTGCTGTACTTAGTTCCCGGCACTTAATACCCCAGGGCACTAAATACAGATAGCGTTCACACCGGAAATAAGTCCCTGGGGGACGTCACTTCTTCTTCTTCTGCTTTGGGTTTACTGGCAGGCCGCAAACAACTTCACGGCGTATACTGCCGCCGAAAATCCCCGGCCGGAAGTCCCCGGAGTTGGGGACTGGCTTCAGTAGAATCTGCTGGGACTCCCAGCAGCTTCTACTGAAGCCTTCCGAGTAAACGGCCAGAACGCCGACACCTCCTCATCTCCACCGCTCCCATGTTTTATTTTGTGTTGTCATAAGTTAGTCTCTCTGCGTTTCTGCGCGGGGCTAATGCTAATGCTAATAATGCTAATACAATGGCGGCTCTACAAAACATTTCAGAGTTTTACGGGGCGTGGTTTGCAATCGCCCAGCCAATCAGAACTGGGGTACTTTTTTTCCACAGGAAAGTGCCTGCTCTCAGCAGGCGCTAAAAATGGGGTGAAAAGTTCCCGGCACTTAGTTATTTTTTTGGTGTGAACGCAACATCAGGGGTACTAACGGAACTAAACGCGAAAAGTACGGGTGAAAAGTACTCGGTGTGAACGCGGCTATTGGTGCTCTAGGAGGAGATTCAGGTGATAAGGGGGGGGGGTTACCTTGGTTGCTGATTGGCTAATGGTTACACAAGCCAAAACATCGTGATGACATCATAAAGTGGGCAAAATCTGATCGGCTCATTTTCAGACAGGTTTTTAAATGGATCAGGACAAAAAGAGAGAGAATATTTTTTCTTAAACTATTCCCTTAGTTTGTCGCAACAACAATCCCATTGTCCTGATTGATTTTGTTTGTTAGTGCATAATTAGCATGTGTGCAAAGTTACTCATTTTGACTTGAATTAAAAAAGGGATTTCCACCCAAAATCTCCCTTTCCAGAATGAAGGGAAGCGGTGTTTTGTAAAAGTTGGCAGAATCATAAACAGCCAAGATAGTTTTTCCCTTTGAATAAAAGCTCAAGTTAAACTGAAGTAAGTATTGATTCATTATGAATGTAATAGTCTAAACTTCATTGGACATATTACAATACATTTTTTTAACTAGACAAATCTAAATGTTTGCATGTTCAGCTCATCCTTTGTGCCTCGACTTGAGCTTAGGACGAGGAGAAAAAGAACCAGCTAGCTTTTACCTTTATTTGTATTCCCCAAGTTACACCCGCAGGCCAAATATTGTGATTAATTTCTATCTAGATTGACATTTAACTTTCATGAATATTGATAAGACTGTTCGGACTAATGTCGCATTGCAGATGAATGAATTGGACACCTAACAGTTACAGCAATATATTTGTTTTTATGTTCCAATAAATGTCCAAGAGAATTAGAAATGATTGACTATTAAAATGAAGTGTTCCCAAAGAAAGGTTTAAAAAATAACTACCACTTTTAAAAACACTCCTGCCACATTATCCACTGCCCCACTGCCTCACTGCCCATCTGTATGTTGCAAATACTCTGAGCTCAACAGCTTTTGTCTGTAGCTTGCGCATTAACGAATACTAATGCAGTATTAGCGATACTGAACGATTTTGGACAGAATATTGCTTCAAGGAAGGAAGAAGTCTCTGTGTGTGTGTGTGTGTGTGTGTGTGTGTGTGTGTGTGTGTGTGTGT
>CALSBZ010046601.1:2523991-2538796 GCA_943591055.1 Gobionotothen gibberifrons
TGTGTGTGTGTGTGTGTGTGTGTGTGTGTGTGTGTGTGTGTGTGTGTACCTCGTCAGTCACTTGGTCGGCCCTCGCAGCGATCTGCTCCACAGACATGTCTTCCATTTTGCTGCTGTTCATTTTGGAGGTTCCCCCCGTTGCTCCGAGCTCGATATTCTGCGGCCTGAAAGAGAGGCGGAGTTAGAGAGATCACATCAGTGGGCATCGACCATCATACAACTCCAAGACTCAAACAAACCTGAGACCCAGCTTGACTGTAGGCAACTATAAAAAGATACTCTAAAGATGTAAAAGACCAAGAGCAAAATACAGGACTGAGATATAATTAGCTTGATGTCAATTCAATGTTTTAATTATGGATAATAGATACTGTTTTCTTGAGAGCTATATTGATATCAATATTTGGTAGTTTAGAAAATCTAATAACACCCCCGCTGATATCAATTTCTTAAAATGAACACAAAATATAAACAAACATGTTTGATAAAAGGTACCTAGACTCAGTTTTACATTCAAGACTGAATACATACAGCATTTTGTAGTGGACACATTTTAAATCGAGAGAGTGACGGCCCGTCCACACAGCGGCTTTGGAAAAAGCTTTCCGGCGGGCGTGTCTGAAGCTCGACCAACAACCAATCACATGAATCTCCCGCCCCTGACACACAAGCAGCGGTTTGATTGGCTAGAGCTTGTACTGGCATATGATTTGATTGGCTGACGCTTCCACCGAAAGCTTCAGAAGCTTCAAAAGTTGAACATTGCTCAACTTTTGAATCCTGAAAATCCTGAAAATCCCGGAAATCCCCACAATGCAGTTAGGCGAAAAGCGAGGCAAAGTGACGTCACCCCATTCAAAGTCAATGGGCAGAAGCGTTGGAAGATTTTTTTTAACGCTGCTGTGTGGACTGGCCATTACTCATATCAAATTAATTTGGAGAACTATTCTAAAACGGACCAAACATGTCGCTGCATGAAAACAACATGTTGATGTCAGGGGGAAGAAGGAGATGCAAAACCTATACAAATTGAGTCATTTTCATTCCCCTGGAAGAGTGTTTGGAATCTGGACACACGCTTGCTGATAGAAAAGGAACACGAAACTAAATCAATGACAAAGCTTGGATGACCATTTTAGTTTTCATTTCATACAGCACTGTAAATTGCATGAAATGATGAGCCGTTTTGTTTAGTTTCAAGCCTACATGCTCACAAGGTCTTTAAGGGGATTGTGTAACAGCAGAGGTGATACAATCTGCTTATGACTTGGCTAAAGAGCAATGGTGAAGAGATTAACTTTTGTTCCTCAAAAGTTAAAGAATGGAGCCTTAGAAGCTCTCGGTGTCAGTCAGTGACTCACGAGAGAAAGGAAGCTTCAGTTTTAAGAAAGCCCAGATACTTTAGTTATAGGCTACAAGTGATCTCATGTGACTTCCTGTGAAATTAACTCCCACAGTTAATCACATTAGGATAAATTGCATCCTCACTTAATAGCTCCATGCAGAGTCTGTGTTCTGATTAAAATGGAGATGTCATGAGCTTGCACAAAATGTACCACAGCACAGCGGGCATGATGTCAGGGCAGGAAGTGCTCATCGTGGTTGACCACTAAGGGCTACTTGTTGTGCAATTTAACATTTTGTTTTTAGTATACTTTGAAGTTCAGACAAGGTATAACTAAGAGAAGTGGATCAGAATAAAAGCCCCTATTAGAGGTAACGGTACGTCCACACAGCCGCGTTAAAAAAAATCTTGAAAATCTTGGAGGTGGGCGTGTCTGAAGCTTGGGGATTTTTTGCGACCAACAACCAATCACATGAATCTCCCGCCCCCGACATACAAAGCAATAGCAATGTTAAAACGAAGTAAACTGGATATAAAATCCCCAAACAGGCAAAAACCTCCCAGTTTCACCCACTGTCTCTGCCACCTCCCTCCATGCCTGGTTCCTCCGGTTTGTATCCCGGTAAGTTAATAGGGACTGGTCATAAAGAACCGGGTGATTTGCTACCTACCGCAATAACTAATTTCTCCTCCATTTTGTTAGGAATATAGAAAATGAACTGCGGTATGTCACTCCCAGCTTGCACGCGGTTTGATTGGCTAGCGCTTGTACTGTCAGATTTGCATAAACGGGATTTGATTGGCTGACGCTTCCACCTCAGCTTCAAAAGTTGAACATTGCTCAACTTTTGAATCCTGAAAATCCTGGAAATCCTGGAAATCTTCGCTTTGCTTCCCCACAATGCAGTTCGGCGAAAAGCGAGGCAAAGTGACGTCACCCCATTTAAAGTCAATGGGCAGAAGCGTTGGAAGATTTTTTTAACGCTGCTGTGTGGACGGGCCGTAAGGATCGGACGATTATGAGGATTATGTCACGTTATCCTGGCCAGTATGTTAGGATTGCAGGTATAATCCCTACACTGACGGATGGAAGCAGACAGAGCTTGAGCAATGCTATAGGTGTGGTTTCACTGCTTTTTAATCCATGGAGAAACATTCTGATCAGGGCTACCTTGCAGAGAGGTTTAGCAGATCAAATCCTAACTATATCTGATTTGTGCATCAAGTGATCTTCCTGCAGCCCAGCGTGCACTGAATACACCGGTGTAATGTCAGCCTTTGGTGCACAAGGTAACATGAGATAGAGATCATTGAAAGTAAACAACTTGAGCTTGTTTTTCTGTGATGCAGGAACAATGTACGTTTCAGCAAAGACGTGGTTAGTCATAAACCACAAGCTCTTTTTCAAAACTTTTTGTTTTGTTTTAAAGATCAGGAAACAGCTGTATTCCCTTCTTCCTCTCCCGTCTACTCTTTCCTTTAAAAGTTCAAGTAGCATTTTCCTGTTTTTCTAAATGATCCCTGAACTTTGAGTTGCCTTTCAAACCGGCAGCAACCAAACATCCTGAGATAGAAGAAAAAGGGAAAGTCTACTTGGCAGACAGTTCAGATGATTTAATGTTGTTGACTCTGCTTTTTTGCAAATAGGGCACTTGGTTCACACAGACTTGACTGCTTTTCTAACCGATTATTGAACTTGGCAAGATATTGATGTGCTCTTACCACCATAACACTGTAGGTGAACTCATTTACACACAATGCTCTCTTTTGAAATGTCAAACCACAACAAGAGCAGATGAACATGTCAACACTTCAATTTCAATAACAAGTGCCAGTAAAGTGTAAACCTCTCCATCGCTGAATATTGATCTATCCTCATGAAAAAGTGATGAGAAGGTTACAGCCAAGCCACACACGGGTAAACACTAGATCTGTTTATTCCCTGAGCAATTTGAGCCCATAATAACAGGAAGGAAGCCATATGTTTCACACATCACACCCGGTAACAACACTAGACTCTGACACCACTTTACATGTATTCACAGCCACAAGAAGAATCATTTACCAAGCCTATAGGACATACCCATTCATGTTGAAGTGTCCTCACAGCACCAACAGCCTGTGTCTTCTTAACACAATAGCTCAAACAGGGAAGCACATTTCTTGTTCTTCTACCCAAACCTGTTCCTCCAGATGTGACTAGACTACACCACACACACACAACGTCTTTTCTTATTCATATCATTGTATATGCATATCCTCCAGCTTAATCTTTTTTCACAAGCAAGCTTAAAAGGCTACTTTTTCAACAGTTCTTTCTCCAACACCCAGTCCTCATTGATGACCACACATTACGGTTAAGTGTGAAATGTTTTGGGCAGGGTGGTTTACTGATAATGCTGACCTAATGTTACAATAACAAACAGTCAGAAGGAAGGTCAATGACATCATGCTGTACAGGAAAAACTTAAAAGAAACATGACGTTTCATTTCTTTCATGGCATTATGTGTGGGGGGATTTTACAAATGTCAACTCTTTTTACTACAGCAGCCAATTATAATGGAAGAAATAGGTAAAAGTATGATATGATTAAATAATTTCCATCGATTCATTTAAATATATGCAATACTGTATCCACACACACCTGACCAGAGGTGTAAGAAGTACTCAGATATTATACTTAAGTAAAAGTATAGGTGCCAGAGTGTAGAAATACTCTGTTACAAGTAAAAGTCCTGCATTCAAAATGTTACTCAAATAAAAGTACAAAAGTATGAGCATCCAAATATACTTCAAGTACTCATTATTTCAGTATGATATATTATACGTTTTGATTATAATTATTGATACATTTAATGTGTTTATCAAGCTGGTAAAGGTGAAGCTAGTTATTATTGCTTTATATACTCCAGGGTCAGTTAAAGTACTCTATTCCCCTCTGAATTGTTGTGGGGTAGAAGTACAAAGAAGCAACACATTGAAATACGCAAGTACAGTACAAGTTCCTCAAAATTGTACTTAAGTACAGTACTTGAGTACATGTACTTAGTTACTTTACACCACTGCACCTGTCCTTGGTTATCTCAACATCAGAGGAATACAGTAAAGTGCTGAGCAAGTATTTAACGAGGGTCACTTGAAAAACAGGTGACTTTAGGCTCAATAATAAAAGTAAGGAAACACAGTGTCCCACACCCAAGACACCAGCGTTGTGACTGTAAACTCCCCAACATGACACTTTTAAACTGAATTAAAACAAGTTGAAAACGACAGAGAACAACGCCGAAGTGTCTGTCAAAGCATATCAAGTTTTCTTACATTGTTTGAAAAGTTTCTGTAGTGTTGTAAACAAGGAAAATCCGTTGATAACTCGTTAAACCAGCTAATGTGCGGCTAGCTGGGTAGTTAGCTACTTCCGCTTTCCTGTCAACTGCCACAACTCGAACAACTATGTTGACAGGCGAAAGGAAGACAGATATTTATCTTGGGAGTCAATACTTACAGGTAAACCTCCTCTTATTAAAAACCAGCTGGTTACTCCTCCTTCTTCACGGTATGTCAACTTGGTAACTTCTGGATTCCTTCAGTGGCTTTTCACCGTCTGGTCGTCCCGAAGTGTGTCGCGTGGTGCCTTTATGGACTGTCGGAAATATCGCGACTTCCAAAGCCGAGCAAATGTTTACTGGCTTTAAAAAATAGGAGGAAGTTTGCAACTAAGCAATGGTGGATTGGTGAAATCAATGGTGAATTATACTTAACTCAAACAGCACTATTCACGATTAGAATTACTCTATTGCAATGAAAAATGTTGCAGTCAAATGTGTACTTAAAAGGAGAAAAGTAGCACCAAAAAGGGAAGTACTGAATATGAGAAAAGTTCATTTGAGAACAATGTATATTATATTATGCTTTCATTATGTTGCATCACTTTAATGTTGCAACTAGTAAATGTGGGATTAATTTACATTTAATTATGTTATTTACTGCCCCACGTTTACAAGCACTGGAAGTAAAAAAAAATAAAACAGAAGATGGAAATACCATAAAGGGAAATGAAGAAGTCAACTAAAGCACACACAGCCTACTTCCATGTTATACAGTAATACAACTGTAATTATATGACATGGTAATACATAATTATAATCATAAAAGGGTTTATATTTTCCTTTTCTATGACACGAGTTGTGGCTCCTAGATTAGTTAGAAAAAACGTTTTTTTTTGGTGCAATGTTCCTTTCCTTAATTATGTTGCAGCAAAGAACATTATACCTAACTTTTAGTTTAAATACATGGCCTAATTTTTTGGGGGATTAATTGTAATTCAAACAAATTCTCAGAGGAAGGAGCTTTCTATGAGCTCTTGAACGCAGCACATGGTCGTGCGCATGTCCTGTCATATGACTCCAGAGGAAATAGGCGCTGCTCATTTCCCCCACATGAGTGCAGCATTTACCCTTCACCCAGACCTCCCCCCCCCCTTCCCCCCTCTACTTTGCATGAAGATAGACTGCTGCTGAATATTTTTTCATAGTGCTTCTGAGAGGTGCTCTGAAATACGAGCCTCTAGCATTGAATGTGTAATTCCCAAAGTTTTATGGTTTAAACCACCAAAGCCCATTCAAGGTGACTGCAAAGACACCGGGCGGAGTGCCAGCCAAGATATCAACTGACAATGTCTAAAAGCCTAGTGTTCGGTTTTTTTACCCTCTCTAAGGCCAGCTAAATATGTGTCCCTGTTGGGTCACCTATCACTTAATACCTACAAGCTGAACATTTTATAACAACTCCAAATGTGCACAAGGGATGCTCCAGAGATGCCCTCTTCGAACTGCACACTGTGCCTGAATGGTGCCCAGCTCTCTCTACCCATGTATCTTTTATAGAGTCTACATAGCATGCATTATTCAGCAATAACACACGGTCCATCTGGACTCCTGTGAGTGTGTGCCTATGCATGAGTGTGTGGTCTATAGTTAACTTTCCTGCTGTGCCATTTCACCATTTCACGCCACATCCAACAGTGCTTGAAGAGCTATTAGTATTTCCTCCGTAATTACAATTATAATGTGAGTGTGTTTGACAGGGGATGTGTGTGTGAGGGAGAGTGCGAGAGGGGAAGGAAGTAGAGGAAAGAAAGAATAGAAAGTAGCGAGAGTAAGAGAGATTAAGAGAATGTGTAATAGTGACTACAGATGGCACGTTCAGGATCAAGTTCTTTCATCATGCAGTTCCTCATTAATAGAGACGGGAGCGCTGCCCTAATTCCATAATTCCTAAATCATGCCAGTTAGTTGAATACGAGGAGACAAAAATACAGGGTAGAGGAGAATAGATTAGCCTATAGCCCGACAGTGTGTCAGTGAGAGCGAGAAATCAACACAGAAAGAGATGAAGAGAGGAGAAGAACGGAGCGGGGTCGCCATCTGCATTTCCTGGCAATTCTTTTTGGTTGTTGCCAAAACCAACATCTTATAGGCCAAATGTATTCTCGCCAATTAATTTCCCACGTGTGTGCCAGCCAATGAAAATAGCTGGAATAATCAGGTGATTAATAAGATCTAGAAGAGAATACATGGGGATAAAACTGTGTGTGTGTGTGTGTGTGTGTGTGTGTGTGTGTGTGTGTGTGTGTGTGTGTGTGTGTGTGCGTGTGTTTCAGTGGCACAGCCCAGATCAGCAGTTTCCCATGATTTGAAGCAGCACATCTGTTAAATCCTGGCGCTGTTCCAGTCAGATCACACATCCATCTTTCCTCTCACAAGGATTTGAGACATGGGAAGCTTTTCGAGGCCTCGCTTGATGGGGCTTAATTTTACGTTAGGCCAATCCCACTGGTACCTGATAGTTGTCAGGGCGAAGAATTGGCTGACCAAGCGTGCGTTTCAATATTCACAGATAATTTCATTCCCTCGTCTCCTTTTCACTGAAATCTACTCTTCCTCCGTTTGAATTGGGCTCCCATATGAAGCAATTTGATGGAAACCAGAGACATCGATAGCCATTAGCCCGCTTTTCACAGGAGGGCCAAACATGGACAGCCAAGGTTCATCTATTATTCATGCACCTCACTTTTACCCAAAAACAACGTTTCTGATAGTCTTTTTGCACCAGCGGCAACTCAGTGGTTTCAAATAACGCTCTCAGAACAGGACTGATAAATGTTTCAAGCTACAGCACTGGCCAAGCCCTAATGGGGGGTAAGTGTCTATTGTCCATCTGTCTATTCAAGTCTGGATCTAAAGAAAATCTACTGAGCTCAAAGAGGAGAGGAAACATTTCATATGCAATTTTTGGGACATTAAGCCTGTAGGCATTAACATAATTTAATGGTTCCATGTCTTGCTCAAGGACATCTGACTTTTGATAGACATACAAGTTTTGGCAAAATGGAGAAATACTTTAAATTAGTGCTACATTGAAGTTCTACTTTTGTACAACGACAGACATATTATTTAGAAAAAGGAAGAGACAGTGCTGGAACACACATTTGCATACCTTTCTTCTCTTATTTTTTTCTCTCTAAATAATAGAAAAATGTTACCTCGTTGGGACTCAAACATTGATTACAATTAAACAGTATGAAATGATTAGAGGGTAATTCTGTTTTTGGTGGACAACAACTCATTAGTCAACTTTCTGTCCAACTGCACCAAATATCCAAAAAATAATCATGCACACTTTTACTCACTATATGCAAATATTAGGGGTTAAGATAAACAGTTTCTGGTACTAATTCTGCAATGAAATGTAAGCGGTCACAATCCCAAACTGTTGGTAACAACGTGTTAAATCTTGAACAGCGTATTTTAAAACCTCATCATGTGTATCTAAAAAAAGATATGTTTGTTCCTTTATAAAACCAATGAAAGTGAGAGGGAGACTGGAAATGGTGTGGCTAGGATCAAACAGGTCCTTAATACCCACAATTGTTTCACCTGAAATTACCCAATTTGATTCTAGCTGTTTGTTTGTTTGTGACCAATCTGAATAAATAAAGGTTACAAACAAACAAACAGCTAGAATCAAATTGGGTAATTTCAGGTGAAATTACAAAGATTTAACAATTTTGGGTATTAAGGACCTCACATCATGTGTTTTTTAAGGAAAATCTGAAAAATATATCTTAACTATAGCTATAAATACAATTTAGTTGAGTAAAAAGTACAATATTTCCCTCCAAATGTAGTGAAACAGATGTATGAAGTAGCAGAACATGGAAATATCTCAAGTAAAGTAAACAAACATATGTACAGTTCTTGAGGAAATGCACTTGGTTATTTTCCATCACTGAGGCCACACTGCTGGAAATCAGATGGAAACAAGAGAGGAAAGGTTATCAAGCTATTCAGCCTCCATGTTGTCAGCAGTTCAGATTAGCTGTCACATCACTGAGGGAGAAACAGCTGAAGATTGGAGAAAGTGATTTCATCTGAATAATTTCATGCTTTGACTGGCAGAGCTCAATGCTCACCATCCCAAGACTTTGACGTCAGAGGAAGATAGACTGAGCAACAATAATATCAAGGTGCAGTCTAATATATGAATATACAATCATGTGTCCTTTGGGAAGAAAAACAAAAACCAATCAAATGAAAATTAATTCACATCTCGGCTGAAGAAATTCCACTCAATTGGATTATTTCGAGTAGACAAAAAAACAATCTTTATTTGTGTGTTTCTCTCCTCGCTCTGACTTCTGTGTTTACTTTTGACTGACTGACTTTAATGACTGAGGTCAGCTCCCACAAAAACATCACAAACAGAAAAGGAGACAAACTCATACATGACGCTCAGACCTGGAGGCATCCTACCACTACCAACCATGGATCAACAAACCAGAGAAGAAGAACGATAGAAGGACAGCATCAGTGGAATAGAAGAAGAGAAAACACATTTTTTTTAATCTTCCACAGGCTATACCCCCATCACTGCATCCCACACAGGAGTAATTAACAGTGATTTTAAATGCTACAAAAATAAGATGAAACCGGGAAGGAAGTGCTTCCCCTTGTTTGTGTGTGTTTGTACATGTGTGTATGTGCATGCCATGTCTTTGTAAATGTCTAGATCTGCATGTGCTTTTCTACAAATGCCTGTATGTGTGTGTGTCTGTACAATGGTTGTCAAGTGTTTATGTAATGTATGTGTGTGTTCACAGTGCTTACTCATTATGTTCACTTCCCAACATTAAAGAAGTCTCAGTCCCATGACACACACACACTTTCTCCTCCGATCCCCTCTCTCTTTGTGCAGTTCCCTTTATAGTCATGTCCATAAATGTTCCAAAAAAATCTCAAAAGGAACCGTCCCATTATCAAAGACTGTGTTCGTGTGCTTGTATATGTGTGTGCATGCGCGTTTTTGTGATGCTACCACACAAACACACACACTTCGCCTCATTTGCCACAGTCGCTTTCCTTATTGGTTTAACCCTCGGACCCAGGACCAGCTTCAGTCAGTATTTATGTCCATTGTGATCTAGCCTGGTTCTCCGAGGGCTGATTTCCAGTCAGTTTCACCCTGTGGGTCCATTTATCTCACGCCCAAGCTAATCCATCAACGACCGAAAGCCAGACAGGAGGAAAACGGTGTGAGGAGAGAGGTTGATTATTCCTTCTTTTGATGTCTGAAAAAAAGGGAGAGCACGAGAGCGGTAGCAGGGTGTTTCTGATTTTCCCCCATGAAAAAATATATCATCATTACAAACGAGATCTGAAGGTTTCACAGTGGTCATGCAACTTGAGTGTCGCCTCCTTTTAAATCACCTGTTTGTCTTCGCTTCACTCTCCTCCTGCCCGCCCCACACCATCCCCTCAACAAAAACCCCAGAGCCAGTCCGAGACAAAGGTACTTGTAAGTGACCACAGTCATAATAATACAGAAAGACAAAGAGGTGGGTGACCAGTGGTACATTCATACATGAAAAAGTCATGGTTCCAAAAGTCACCCGACCCAATCGACATTAGTCAGTGCTGAATACACCTGTGCTAGCCAGGCTGTGATAAATGCTTTGTTTAGAAACATGAATAAGACAGAACACATCCCACCTGAAAATATACACCTCACCCAACCCACCCAGAACTACACACACCCCACCCTCCCTCTGAAACAGGCTATGATTATACTTGTCATTTTAAATGTGTATCGTAAACTGTTTGCTTTTTATATCACACTGCTGTAAACTGAGTTTAAACACATATACCATTACATTTCCTATCGTTATTTAAATCTGTGCCCACATTGTCTACCCTTTCTTTTTTTCTGCAGGCCAGGTCACTTTCCTCCTCTCCATCTCCACACGTTCGCTCTGGTTCTCGCTTTACTTGGACCTGGTCCAGGTACTATAGAATTTCAATTACAATGCAAGCTTGGCCACTTCCAATTCTTGGTTTGACAATGGGATAGCAATGTGAGAAAAAATCCAATTTTTGTGCATCCAGGCCTATCGCTTAATGCATCCCGCCGTGATTGGATGATAGGAATTGCGCTGGAACGACAAGTTTAATCATAGCCGCGGCTACATCTACCCCGTCAGTGGCCAAGAGTCAATAGACAAATCAAAAAGGACCCCTTGATATGAGTGCAGAGTCATTCCCCTTGTGTTTTTCAGCCGAGAGTCGCTGTTCCACCCAGACTTCAGGGATCAGGGATGGAGCGCAGCTTTCCCACACAGCTGGAGCCCCAAACCCTCTCAGCCAGGCCGGGGGACGGTGTCCGTGGCTGGGCCATAGAGGGGGCTGGCAGTGGGGGTGGTTGGTGGTCGTATAGAGGTGGAGGTGGGAGAGGGGGAAGGGGGGGGACGGGGGACGGAGACAGAGGGCTTCCCTGAGGGGTGGTGGATTTAGAGGGACAGCCAGCCCAGCCCAGCGACCCTGGGTGGGAGCTCCAGGAGGAGAGGGAGAGGGGTCACAGCCAGGAGAAGACTCCCAGGAGCAGAGAGGCCAGAACAGCTAACAGGGCCACGGACCCTGGCCTCCGGCACGGACCTCCGTCAGTCAGGAAGGGCTCCGGAGAATCATATCCCGACCCATCTGAAACAGAAAAAGAGAGAAACGACAAAACATCTGAACAGAGAGGGACACACAGACAGACACCAAGACAAGACAATCTAAAACAAAGCGAATAGAGGAGGGAGTGGATTTACAGAAAGACAAAAGGGAAGACAAGTGGAACTATTACGGGGAGGGGGGGGATGTGGAAAAGGAGTGACAAACCACAAAAACTCTCACGCTTCAAAAGCCAGGAAAAATGGCAGGGAGTAGACGAGAGAGAGGGATGAGGGGAGAGGAAGGGAGAGAAGACGACAGCAACTGAGCTCTGCGGGGGGTTTAACCAACCTAATTACAGTTTAATCACAGAGACTCAGAATCTGGAGCAGCTGACACACACACACACACATACGAAGACACACATCCTCTCACACACATGTGCTCACAGCTCCGCCAGTGACAATATTTCACAGATGAGATGGAAGTTGCATGTCAGACAGATTGCTTTAAGAGCACATAAAAAGCAGAATCTCAAAGAGGTTGTTTCAGTGATTATGGAGGAGAAGAGATTTTCCTTCCCCCTTAGCGAGAGATGGAATGATTTGAGTCTGGAAAGCTCAGCCGACTCATCCTTTTTCACGAAGATCTCCAAAGCCGTGTCATTATCTAGGGAGACGTGTTTCTAGCCAGGTTTGATTCTTTAGTGAGGCTTAGGTTGAAAACTCATGAGGAAGAATCCGCCTTTGAAAAGTCTTACAAGTAGATTTTTTAAGATAAGGCAGGTGTAAGTGGAGCGGCACAATCTGCTCCCCATGTATTCTTGAGTTATTTTTAAATGGCACTATCATAGGCCAACACTGTGTGAGCACTGCGTCCTGTCAGAGGAAGCTATTTTCAAAAGAGTATATCTTATCAGGCTGCATGCTGTTCGGAAGAAAAGACTCTTTTTCCACAAAGCCTGATGCATAAGGAGAATTTTATTAAGAAAAATATGAAGTGTGTATTATTAAATTAGGCTTCTACAGTATGCGATGGGTTTATTATTAGATTGCTCTCTTGTTTCTTATGAGCGAATGCAGCCGGCAACGTAGCACTTTCAGCCTGCTTTCTTTCTACAAGGACAGAAGGTCTCCCTCACACCCACTGTGATGTGATGTGATTTGATGTGAAGTGCGTATGCCACTTTGTGCTTTTGTGTGCATGCGCCTGTGCTCACTTGTGTGTGTGTGTGCTCGTATGTGTGAATGTGTGTGTGAGTGAAAGGTGTTAACGTGTTGCCTGGCTGGTCTGTGAATCAGAGCAGAGAGAGTGTTGCCGGGGCAATCTATCAGACCTCTTATTCCCCTCTAATTTTACTTTGATAGCCAATCTGGACCTTTTTGCCGCATTGGGTCTCAAGGTGTGTGTTTTTGTGTGTGTGTGTGTGTGTGTGTGTGTGTGTGTGTGTGTGTGTGTGTAGTTAAAGCGTGACTTACCTGGAGGTCTGACATACACCTTGAGCTTTAGACATGCTCGCCCCACGTGGTTTGGGTGAGGAGACGCTGTTAAAAAAAGCAGAGATTGAAAGAAGAGATTAGTTGAGAGATAGAGCCATTTGTGCCACTGATTGAACTCCTAAAGTCATTTAACACTTAAGAAATGTGATATTAGGCTCATAATCAGGTGAGGGCAAAGACACTAGTGTACACATACCATTTGACCTGTTTTTATTTAAAGATGTATGCCTTTATGAATGGATAAGGATCACATTTGGGGTATGAGAATTTGATAGAAAGACAGCATTGGTTTGGGTTTTTAATGGGATTATTTTTACAATAAGCAACAAATCAGCCTTACACTAAGGTCACCTAGCTAAACGCGTTTATCCGTTCAGTTGATATTTTAAAAAGTGGTGCCTGTTCTCAAACTAATTTAACACTATTCAAATGACCACAAAACAGCTGACACAAGCTGAACCCGGGGCTTTCAAGGTCCCTCAGGAGGAGTCTGACAGGAGGGTCATAGGTTGGATTCCCACAGCAATTCAACACCAAACTTTCATTTAACCCCAATTATTTTTAAGCCACCATACCTATTTATGGGACGGCAGGAAGAAACAAGACATCCTTAGTTAATCACAGATACAATGAAAATCATTACACGGCAGAATGTTCTATGAATAAATATATTTTTTTCTTCTTGTAAAATCAGCAAGAAGAACACAAATACACTTCTGTAATTGAAATTAAAATGTCAGAGGTGGTAAATAAAGGAAAGGTATTATAAAGAAACACTTGTTTGTCATAATTTGACATAAACGTATTCATTTAAGCAGCCTATTACTTTCTTGATGACATTTATTGCTTCAAGCTGCCGGAGAGTTTCTTATTTTAAGGCCTTTCAAGTTCTCTTAAACCCATGCTCCCGAGCTCATGAGCTCCCGTAAACATTCTGAGCTCTTCAGGCTATGTAAATAAGTCTTTGAGGGATCAACCCGCACACTGGGATTCAGTCACAGTCACATTCATACCTAAAGGGGAAATACCGGCTCTTCCAATCCACCTGACTTGAATGTCTAAGGAATAGGAAAGGAAATGCATTCAGGCTCCCCACAGACGCAGGTCCTCCTTGCTGTGAGGTGACAGAGCAAACCACTGAGCTACACCGGCTGAATGTTAAAAAACTTCAAAGTTTAGTAAATTAAATTGAATCAGGTTTCAGCCCCAATTCCCTCTGATGTGAAATAGAGCTGGAGACCTTACAGCAGATGGTGACCAAATCTTTGACCGCTTGCGCATGCGGGGGGTGCACACACACACACACAAACACACACATACATGCCAGGATGTGCACACACACACTGGTGCTTGCAGACGTGTGTGTGGAGACCTATTGGCCTTCTCCCTTGTGGAAGTCCGTATAGCCAGAGCCCCGTGTGACCCCGGAGAGGACCATCATCAGGATCTGCAGCACACAGGAAATAAATCTGACCTTTCCTGTGACCCTCTCCTCCCTCGCTTTCTGTCCACTACTCCTCCCTCCTATGCCCTTCACCTCCTTTAACCTTTTATCCCTTCCCTGTAGCCCCCCTTCCTTTGCCTCAAATGTCTTCAAATCATCCACCTAGAAACTGTATCTTGGTCACCTGTGAAGCCTGGCAAGCTATGAAACAAACTTTCTCTCCTGCTGCGTCCCTTTGTTTTGGGTCCCCTGCTGTTTCACTGACAAATGGCTACATTTTGGCGACAAAGTGCTAAGTGGAAAGATATCCCCCCATCCCCTCCATCCACCCGTTGTTTCTTTTCTCTGTGACCTCTACAAATGTTGACTTTTGTCATTTCTTGAAAGCCTTATCAGCTCTTCTAGTGCCTCTGTTTCCCAGCACATCCACAATCCAGCCTCTGCTGAAAAAGCCATTGAAAATCACTCAACCTCATCAGATGGCAGCTGGGAGAAGTAAGGGGTGGAGCAGACCTGTCAACATGTCAACC